>MIQA02001162.1:0-16842 GCA_001887855.2 Sclerospora graminicola | reverse complement strand
CAAGAATTTCAAAAACACCTACAGCACTCCATTTCTTCCAACCCCCTCCCCGGCTTCATCGCTGAAGGTCGATGCATGTCTATCTGTGCCACGTGTTGTTGAAGTAGACGCACGACTTGGAAAGCGAGGAAAACGACCCGGGCCCAAGCTGAAGGACAAGCGAAAGACGGCTAGGTGTGGGAGCCTTTCAAGCGGTTTTTATTCGATTCAGTAGTCACAATTACCAGCAATAAAGCTGGGTATGTTTCTTCATACTCGTCAGTCGTTCAATATTGCAAGTACCATTTTTGTATTGAATGTGTGCCCTGCTTGCTGTATCACGTAGTACTCTTTGTAGTAAAAATCAAAGCACATTTTTCCACCGACCGTCACGTAAAAGAATTAAAAACAGCGCGAGAAGACAGATATGCCAGTGCGTAACTAACATGAACGAACTGAGACACAAGCCTCCCAGGAGCATGAGCGAAAAAAGCACGAAAAAATCAATCACAATTTAAAAAATCAAAAGTTCGCAATGGACGGGCCCCACCAAAGATGCCACGAGAGGAATTGGGCGCGTTGATCATGAAAGTAGTATTTTTCCTCGGACTTCGAGTAGAATGTACAAGAACAAACATATCATCAAACTGTAGACTTCATAGCGTAAGAAGAGCGTCCTGGAATTCATGAACCAAACGAGCATCCGTTCATGATGAGGCCGAATCAATTTCATAGCTAGGGACACAGACTGGTGCATCTCGTTCATTTTCAAGCGCATCTCTACCCCGACGAATTGATAAGAAGCGCTCGTATAGCGATATCCAACATGTTTGACTTTCTTCAATAAAGATGAGTTGGTTGCCAATCATAGGTGCCCATTTTTGTATTACGGTTCTAGCGTCTGTAGTAAAGCATTAGCGGTTAATTGCTCGTCTCCACCGCGTGATTCATACATGACCTTGACAAGATCTCGATCAAACCTCATCGCTACAAGCTACAACAAGCAAAAGACCACAACGTTAGCCACAAAAAAAATCTCTAGACGAAAATTCACTCACGATCGACGACAGCATTCGAGCTAGCACTTGTCTCCTTGATGGCTTTTGTCTCCTTCTCAACGTCTACAATAGCTTCAGTATGGTTGACTGCCGGCATTGACGTTCCTGATGTTGCTTGATCAGATTGAGAAAGTAAAAACCGCAGTGTTGCCACATGATTTTTATTGCTTGGTCGAGACACGACGAAGCAGCGCGGAAATGGTCGCGCTCGATGTTTACGCGCGCTTGCAAGAGATGAGCACGTGCGTGGCCCGGTACCTTGTGTAAGATCACATTGCACACGTTGTACGCGTCTTCAAGTCGCTGCGAGTCAAAATATACGGTCGCGAGCTCGAATTGCGCACTTAAGAAGCCGGGACATTGGCTCACGATGTTCTTCAATAGACTCGTTCCTTTCTTCACGGCATACGTCGAGAAACGGGTACTTGTCCACTCTTCACGACAGATTTCCGTCCCTACTTCCACGAGCAAGAGCGGATTCAAGAGACTCATACTCTCGTGCGTCGACACATGGGGCAGTGCGATCATCTCTTGGACTTTGTTCATATGAATCGCAATCGTTTGCTCGAGGAAGTGGACGTGAGTTGTTCGATCCTTTTCCTTCTCGCGACTGCGTAAAGCCTGGAGAAACGTAAAGCTCGCACTAGCCCCAATCGATTCGTGAGTCACAGCGAGAAATTCCATTTGCTGCAACGCATCTTGTAGCTGTCCGAGCTTGAACTGACAGTAAATCATCCCATGCAATGCCAGTTCATTCGACTCGTCGAGCTTCAATGCTTCTTTTTACGACTCAATTGCGTCACCAAACTCACCAAGTAACGCACGCTGATACCCCCGTTCAGCTCGACAAGCGCCGTTCTTAGCTCGAGCTCCATTGCGTGATCAAGCAGACGCAAGCTTCCTTGCAACACGTGGCTGTCTCGATCAGAGACACGTACGGTGCACCGGGAAATGGCACAGAAGAGATCAAAGTTCCCTCGTTCGACGGCTTCAAGTGTCTCCCTTAAACGGTCAACATACTCGGCTGCTTCTTGAGCGCGCCCATCGCGAGACAAGAGTAGCAAGATTTTGATCCGTAAGGCGTCAAGGTCGCGTGGATTCTCACTCAGCTCTCGCTCAGTACTGTTCAGACATTCGTCGTACCTGGTTAATCTCAACAGCACCAAGACTTTCTCACTCTGCGAGTGAGGAAACCACGGAAACTGGACAAGGAGCTCATCCAACGCTTCGAGAGCACGGGGACGCTCGTTCAGTCTCGAAATACTTGGTCACTCCAGGCGCCAACTCGGCATCCTGCCGCCTACAATAAATATGTCAGTCAGTCAATCAATGGAGCCTTAATGGAGCCTTCATCTCCCTCTTCTTCCACGTACTCTGTCACTTGGTCAAAAAAGTGAATGACCGTGTCTCGTCCAGAACCTGAGCGTGTGTCCTTGAGTTCCAGCGGGAGCTCCACCCAGGCACGAAGAATGAGCGATAAGACGCAAACACTTCGAGGGGTGTCTGAACTGGCCTTTACCGTTACCTATAGTATATCTATTTAATAACCGGTTTACCATGGGTCTGAATCTAATTATAATTGGATTGGCTGCATCCAATTGCAAAACGAAAAAACACCAAAAATCCAATTATATTATATAATTCCTCGTTCGAAGGTAGGTAAAAGTAGGCAAAACTGACCAATCAGAGCATACCTTCGGTTTGCCTACACGTTTGCAATGCAAAAACGTGCAGTTGTAGGTATTTTTGATTGGCTGATTTTTGCTTGGAAGCACCCAATCGGACTTAGTTAAAGATAGAAGCTGTACCAAGTCACAAGATACGAGCTTCTAAATTTTACATCATTGGCTTAAATCGAGTCTGTGGGCACTTTGCTGAATGCAAAAGGTTATCACGGTTGGAAGGTCGTAGATACGCGCTGATAGGCTAGTTTTGCCTACCTACAAAGTACCTGCCTTCAAACCGTGAGAACCACTAATAAAGATGCAAGCATGAGCCACCGGTACTAATTTCGAGAATGTCCAAGAATCCCACGGGGGAGGAATGAAGGCCTCCGTCAAGCGGTCCTCAGCCGACGAATGTCTCGCGCAGCCGCGACACCGTCCACCGGGGGGTGGATCCCGATCCGGACGCGGAGCCGCCCAAGCGCCCAGGTCTACAGCCGACGACCCTCTCCGACCGCGACGTTCGCCGTCTCCTCCGGGTGAGCGCGAAAGGTCAGCTCTTGGCGGCCAAGCTCAAGGACGAGCTGCAACTGGACGTGTCTGTGCGCACCATCTAGCGATCCCTGAAGAGCGTAGACTGGATGGTGTACACAAAAATGACCAATACCCTGCCTCTCAAGGACAAGGTATGGAAACGCGCAAAGCGTCGGCCCGCACGATAGTACTGTGACCCACGCAGGTCCCTTTGGGACTCCACTATATTTTTGGACGAGAAAAAACCTAGATGGACCGACGGGTTCCAGTACTATTGGCGCGACATGCTCAAGCCACCAAGCGAAACGAAGCGCCTCCAAGCTGGGGAATTATCTGGGGCATGTTTTCTCGCATGGCAAGTCACCGCTAACAGGGAGCTATCTTTACACAATCTCCGAATATCTCATCCCTTTTTCGCATTCAACCTACGTCACTGACTATATTTGCCAGCAAGACAATACCGCAATTCACGCGTCACTACCAACATAGGGGTACTTTGTGGAACAGCAAATACAAGTCCTCGACTGGTTCTCCAAATCTCCTGATTTTAAAAATTTGTGGGTCATAAATAGGAGGGCTTACATCAACGGGAGGCAGTACGAGAGCGTGGATGCAGCTCTCTTCGAGGCATGGGATGCCTTCTTTCTCACTACACTAGTGTCGTTGGTCGAGTTAATGCCACGCAGATGTGTTCAGGTGGTTGATAAGGATGGATAAAAAGACTCATTATTAATTGACCATCACTCTTAGTGTTTGATTTCCGTATGGTAAAGTGGCCGATGTAATGTGCCGCAGTAGCATTCAAAAACTTATTTAATTGACTGGTTTGCCCACAAAGTCGGGGTTACTGAGCGAAACCAGTCGAGCCCAATGCTAGTATTTCCAACAATGCGATCCACTTCGTACATCTACACAGCATACGGGAATTCGTAAATTGAGCTAGTTATGGCGAAAATTGTGGGGGGCATATAACTTGTCGCGGAGTGTATACGTCTGCTCTACCACTTCCCAATTGACATCCAAGCACGCAAATAGGACTCAGAAAGAAGACCTCCGGGAAGCCCGTTTGCTGGTCCCTGGCCTTGGGCGGGAAGTCCACCATTATTGGACCAAGGTCGCCGGAGAAAGCCTTCGCTTCGTCGCGTCAGGTAAGGGAAGCAGCATGACGTGGGATCGTTAGGTGAGCAGTCCATGACGATCCCAAGGAAAAGGGCGAACGGCAGTGTCAAGTGACAGTTTCTCGCCCAGAAAAGACTGGTTTAAGGCACAAAATTTCTTTCATTAGTCTCTACACGCTTCCGAGTCAACAAATTATTCCCCGCAAGTGCTCCCACTTCCACGGAAGTGAACTACCATGGAGATCGTGATGCCCGTTGAGATCCAGTACCGGATTGCATTTGTAGGTAAAAGCACGACCGGACATCTCTTCGTTCAGGGTAAAATACAGGTTCCGTATGCGTGCGTTTCCTTCAGGACCGGCAAGAAGAGCTTAGAATGTCCGTCCCATAAGAAGATGACAAGATCATGTCCCTTGTCCCAGTACGATACAGTACTCGAAGATAACCGCAGTCACCTGTCACCAAGTTTTGTTTGTGTTTGAAGATATCAACCCCGGACTTGGTCAATGAGTCCACGAGCCCTGTTTGATGTGCCCCCCCGTGACGTCTAAGGAACCAAGTTGTCAGAGTGAGACGTAGATTGGAAAAAGGTTGAGTCATGATAGAAAAGAGCAAACACCAAAGACATTTAAAGTAGATATTAGCGTTAAGGCTAAACAAACTACTTCTCTCTCTCTAGGTCTGCTCTACCTACCCTAAATGTACCCCTAGTACAGTATATATACATTCTAGTAAATACTTCGAAGTACTACTGTAGCATATATTGATACGGATGTACTATACAAGACTAACTCGTGGATCTAAATTTTAATAGCGGCGTATGTAAATGGTATTTCATCTTGGTATGTTGTTCCCACTCGTTTTGTAAAAAAATCCAAATGTGTGCCAATCTCCAGGATTTTTCGAACTGGATGTCGTATCCGATATTTTTGTTTCGAAATCATCCACTGGATCGGATTAATTGGCTTTATTACATCCCGGCGTGAAGTATACTTGAAGCGACTTCGAATCTTGACTCCTGGTACATAGCCGTTTAAAGCTAAGGAAAATGTCACTGTCTTCCTCCAATCCATTTTGAGAAGGTACGAATTCCGAGCCTAAAGACGATGCTTGGTCTAACACTAATACCTCTTGACCAGGTTGGTTTGCCACCATCATTTGTGGTACCGTTGGTACAAGATTGGTTCGAAAATTTGATATTTCATCATTAAGTTATCCCTGTTCTTGGAATTATCCCGATTCGGTCGTAATAATGCTTCCTGTTCTTGTAAGGATAATCACCCCACTGTTTCCGTTCAGAAATGAAAAACTTCACACAGTCGAGGGTCCCGTGCCGAATCGATTTATCATGACTTGAAATGTGATTTCACATTTCAAATCATGATGAATTGTGTGACCTTGAAGTCTTGTTAATAATTCCTCGATAGTATCACCCTCCCAGGCATCCGGACCCTATGGGGTTTGGCTGATATAATTCGACAAGGATTAAGAGTCATGTATGTGGGGTCCCCGGTCCACAATTTATTCCTGCTGTTGTCCCTCGCCCATATTATTATAATCACCTTTCTCATCTTCAAAATCGTTGTCATCACTCCCGCTACAGTCCATTTCGACATCCAGTCTTTGGTCCTTGCCATCCATTAGACTCCTATTTCCGTGAATATACGCCGGATAATGTGCATCCCCAAAGTGAAGAAATATCGGACACTTGGATGGGTCGGCACCTGCCTCTATTTTTTGTTGTTTTACCTTTTCTACACATACTTGTAATGTGATTGGATACTCCTCGCACGCTAGAAGTGTTCTGTTTTGCTTTTTACTTGTCTATGCTGTGAAGAGAAGCACTCCTGGTTCTGTACTCCCTGGTATGTGGCTAAGTACATATATACCCTGTTGTTGCCGTGTACTAATGCATGCGATCGTGTCGTTACTACCCCATGCCGAGGGTGGTACCACATCCGAAATGCAAGATCCTTTTGTTGCATATTCTACTACATAGTTTGGAACTCCTTAACTGATTCCTTCGCCGATATCTTATCATATCCACGTCCTAAACTTAAGAGTGTTTGTTTCCGTATTCCCGGCGGGAATTTCGCGTCGAAATCCACTAAGGCTCTAATACGTCACCCTTCCTTCACTACACGCGTCAATCCTGTAATATTCCCAACCAAATCTTTTTATCTAAAGCCGATGATGTTAGAGCTTGCCTGATGATGTAGGCGTGGCATTTCCCTGTGGAAGGCGCGTGAATCATCTTCACACCCATTTTGCTTGATACCTGCTGTAGTGTTAGCAGACCATTATCGGATTCCTTGTCCATATTTGTCCATCGCAGTGGTCCTTCCATTCGATTAATCTACCTGAGCAAATGGTCCAACCTTTTTGTAGCTTACTTTCTTTCAGCAGTGTATCCATACTAAGTTGCTGTCTTCTCACCTCCGTCAGTCTAGTATTGATCGGTTTAGGAATAGATTTCTTCGGTCCTGTATCTGATACATCCTGGAGGTTTGCCGGGATTGTCTCACCGTTGGTCGAGGGTGATCCCATGCTGCTATTGCGATCCTCTGATGTCTCTGGTACCATTTCTTTACCTGTGCTTCCCGCAACTTCTTCCAATTTAGCGTTGCATCGGAAATACTATTTTCGTTTTACTTGCGTCCATTGGCCTCCATCCGTATTAGGTCGCTGTTGATGCGGCAGATCGTTTCTATCCGATGAAGGCTTTGGTTTATCTCCTATTATACTTGTGCCCTTCTTTACGGATTCCAGGTCTGTTCACAGTCATCAACTCCATTTGTTTTCTACAGTTTTCCTCCACTTGCTCCCTGAGCTCCGACATGCTTTTAAAAGTCGGAGCGGAAATTTGAGCTTCCTAATAATTTCGATCGTGATCACTATCACTAACACTTCTCTTGAGTCATCTTGGATTGTGGTAGTACATTTGCGCATCGATTGCCCAATCTCTCCACACCGTAAACATTGCTTCCGTTCTCTCATTTCAGGTGTTCAATTATAACCATGTTATTCCATGCCATTCATATTTTCCCTGCTTTTAATGCTTTTGGACACGAGGTTGCCTGAACGACGAGTTCCCATGAAGTCGAGTTGTCTGAGTAGGGTCCACTATTATTTATATCGTCCAACTGAAACTCGAGCCCAAGTAACTCCTTGAGCATACCATACAGCTTTGTGAGATCCATTACCCGAGTTATATTACGCAGTGTACATGAGTACAGCCGTGGTGATGATATACTCACCATTTGCGTCTACTTGTCGGTCCCACGGCGTTACCTCATTAGCTCGGCTCTTGTTATGGTGATTTTAGTCAATGATCGAATCTGTGTAATGGCACTGTAATTCCGGCTGCAGTTTCCCGTGTAAAAAATGAATATATAGAGAGTGAGTAGCTGCGTTGTAGCTTATTGTTTTAAAACTATTCTATCATGACCTATAAATTTTTTGTTCCTTTTCCGCGTGCTCTCGCCGCAGTCGCAATACTTTCCTGAAGACATTCAGTGCTAAGGAAAGCTTCCCGCACAGGCCTTTTCCTTGTAATTTAAGTACGAGACACCCTTCCACCTGAGCTCGAACCGCTTGGACAAGGCAAACGCAAGAGTCATGATTCGTTTGATAAAATGCAGTAATTATTTGGCCAAAACATTTCCTTCGACCAATCCTTGGACTATTTTCCACTTCTCTGGCGTACCTGGTCTGCAAGTTCCTGGAATAAATCGTCCATAATCCTTTTTACAGATGGTCCGTTGTGCTGTAATTTCTATCGCACAATAAATACCTTTCTTGAAAAAAAACGGCTTATGTACTTCATCTTCTGGTAGATTATGTTGTCCAACTACCTTGACGTCCATCCCGTGAGTACTGGAGGTGCCTGTCCTATCTCCGGATGTTTTCTTGAATCATTCCCACAATGCTACCGCAAAAGTCTTATAGATTTGACAACCTGAAAGACTTGACACCTGAATTTTCTCCTGCATTAACGGTTAGCCAATTAAATCACAGAAATTTTTTTTCACTCAACCTTTTTTTGTTAATTGAAAAATAGCACCCTGTTTTGAAACTCAAAAGTGTTGACGGCGGGGATCGAAGTGGTGACCAACACAAACATATGTATTGATATTAATTTAATCGAAAATAGACTGATGTTACCTCCGCAGTTTCTGTGGGTGCGTAGTTTAGCCGGCGAAATGTTGGGGACCTTCGTACAAATAGGGGTGAAGGTTTACCAAAGGTTGGCGTGAAGCTAGTAGCGTCGACGGTGCGAACAACTCTTCCTTTTGTTTATTATTTTGTTAGTGATCACTTCGATGCTGGTCCAAAAGGAATGAATGGGCCAGCCTTGTGAAAAGCGTTCTTGATAGTGTCTTCACTAATCGAACCCAGTGCATAAACTGACCGTTGGAACATGTCGATACGTCGCTCGCGCGCGGTACTGGGCGGCTTGCTGGCAGTGTAGATTTCCGTGTAGCGCTCGCGCAGGCTCTTCTTGAATGGCGACATAACGGCAACGTCGAGGGGCTGAGCCACCCCGGTAGAGCCGCCAGGAACATAGACAGTGCACGTACCCATTTTGGCGAGCCGTTCACGTACAGACGTGCACCGATGAATCCTCAGACTATCCAGAATGAGGACAGTTGGCCCTGACACTTCGTACTGCCACACGCGGTCGATCCACTCGTGCATTCACGCGCTCATCGAACCATGCATTTTCTTGCACGAAGAAGGTAGCCACAGACGGTTCGCAGAAATGTTGGAGCTGCTGGTACACGTCTTTGTCCGGCTCACCCTTGAAAACAAAGTACGGTGTCAACATGCGACCGTCAGCGCATATCAGGAGAGCTACTGTACAGCGGTAACTGCCCTTTTCACCTCCGTTTGCAGCAACGCGTGTCGCTCCCATAAACTCGACAGTCGATGTAGCCCCAAGATCGCAGTACACAGCGGTTTGGTCCATATTGTAGAGAACAAACGGTGGCGGTAGAGCGGACTCTACTTGCAAAAAGTAATCCATTAAAAGCCTTGTCACCTCGCATGCAAACCTTTCCTTGAGAGCCAGAAGCTGCGGATGTTTAGCGCGGCCCGAGTGAGAGATCTTCCGAATAGTGAGACGGTTGCGCGCCATAAATTTAGTGCACCAGGATTTCCGCGCCGTGTCCGACTTGCCGTTCATAAACCCGGGCAGTAGGTGCTCGCACTGCTGGATAATAGCGTCCTTCGAGACAGCACGTTCTTCGCGCCTCTGATCCTTAATCCAAATGCAGAGCGCATCTTCTACGGGAGCCGACAAGGACTTTCTACCGCTGCCTCCCACAGTCAGCTTCTTCGCGCGCTTGTTGCTTGCCGCGGCGAGCATCCTTTCCAGATTGTTGTCCCAGCACTTATGGGTTGTGCGCGAGAAGTTCTTGTCAGCGACGAAGTCAGGTCGTGTTACGCTGGGTGACACCTTCCGATACTCCTGGACCATCCTGATCTTGAACTCGATCGTGTGTGCCAGCTTGATGCGTTGCGGTGGCATGACTGCCAATGAGGAAATTCTAAACCACTGAATCATTCCTTATTCTGATTTCGTTGCTCATCCACTTTTGTCAAATCGAATCCACCACTTTAATACACCGTGTTTTGTGTGTCAAATGTACCTAGATTTGTGAATCTCGAATTATATTTATTGACCAATCAGTCACATTCTCAAGAGTCGGAAAGATTTGACACCCATCAAACTTGATTTAGGGAGGTCTGTCTAATCTATAAGACTTTTGCGGTACTTCAAATATTTGGTTGATCCTTTGTACATCAAGCGCAGCCCTCATTACAATTTTCTTCCAACGTGTCCAGTCATGTTCATTATCACTACTATCCTCTCGAATAAATCGATGAAGCGGTCGGGTTTGTTCAGTTTCATCTTCGGCAACCTTTTCGCCGTTTCTAACAAGCGAGAAATATGGTATTTAGCTATAAATATAAATGCGCTCGAACATGAGTTGGGTTATGTCCCTTCACTTTTGTACGCGTGTATAGTTTGTGTGGCCTGTTATAGTGCCGCTTGCAACGCCTGTGTCATCTCCTCCACTAGCCGCGGTTGAGAACTTTCTACCTGCTGACTCAGCGATAGCACGGCATCCTGCTGGCCTGTACCCGGATCTGTTGTGTCCTGTTCTTCTCTAGATCAAAAGGTGCAGGTTCAATTTGGAGCTGTTGAAGTTCTGGTTCTGAGTCCGTTTCCGGTAAAAATACCGGGTTTGATAATGATATCTCCGGTAGACTGTACTTCAGCCGATTTCTGTGTCTCGGGATGATCTAATCCGGGATATGGCTCACTCCACCCTGTTTAGCTAGACCTCATCCCTTTCCATTCCCAGCATTGGTGGCTGTTGAACCAGTCCCTGGGCCCGGATCATTCATAAGTACTCCTTGCCGTTAGCTACTTGTTGTTGCGCGGTGTCCAGATCCTTGCCAAACCGTTGCTAGGTTGAGAAGGCTTAGTAGCAAAATTGGGACGGCGCTGGTGAAATTTGGATCCGAGCGGCTAAAGTTAAAGGCAACCGGCTTCTACATTTACTCAAAACTATCAACAGAACCAATACCTATTAAAACTTATACCTCTGGAGGTATAAATTGCCTTAACCGAATGGCATAAATTACGTCAGGTGAATTACGGTGGCAGCGTACTCATCAAATTATGTGCTCCTAACTCGGTTACAAAATTTAACGCGGTGTCTCATATGTAGGTTTATATACGCGGAAAATTAGCAGCCATATTAGGGGAGGGTTATCATCTTATAAAATTGACTCTCCACTCTATTACAGCTTCATAAGTTGATGCTCCATCCTACGCAGGTATGGCTCGGGCAGTGGAGGCAGGTGGCCCGGAAGCATGCATTAAGTTAGCGAAGTATATGGACAATATTCAAGTTAATGTACCATCGGCCACAAATCGAAGGGCGATATCATCAGCGGTGGTTCTGTCGAGCCATCCCTTATTACTAAGGGCACTTCGAACCTAGTCTCTGCAGCACAGGAGGGTCAATTCGATTATTTTGACCTGTTAAGTATGGACCTGTACAGCAAATACCACTACTTCAAAATCTACAATATAAAGCTACAGAAGAGGCAACAACTCAACATACGGGGACATCAGGCATAAGAATTCTTATTCAAAACCTGCGGGGTTTTAAGAAATCACTCATTCAGTCATGGTTACAAGCATGGACTTGAATACCAAACATACACACTTATGGCTACTGCAAGAGACGCATATCAAAACACAGGAAGAAGGGCAGGAGATTACGACAGGCGTTTATGGGAAGGGCAACAGGGAGCACTTCCATTAGCTTTCTGGCGTGTTCACCAGCTAGACGGGTGGTAGCTATTTTGCTTCACCCAGATATTGCGTCGCAAGTCCATCCATGGCATTGACCTATGGTCACATCGTCAGATTATGGAAGGATATCCTCATCGTCAACATATACGCACCTTTAGCAGATTCAAAGAAACCGGAATACTTTATTCACACCTGGAGACCCACTTGGTGCATCATAAAAGCCCGGCTATCATCGCAGGCGACTTTAACTGTCTTCGTTAGATCGTATGGGGGGTCACCGATCTGAAAAATACAGAGAGCATATCATTAACACGTTTAATGCAGAGAATTCAAGCAGTCGATACCCGTATGATGCTGGGAAAAGCTCTTGGGGAAACTCACCTCGATCCAATTGAACATTTACATATTGGAGGGGTAATCAAGCCGGTAGATTCTATATTTCCCAAATCATGGCTTCATGGGTTTATTGGGTTACAGTGGGGGATACACCAGTCTTTTTGGAACATGCAAAGGTGGTGCTTCATTTGAAAGAACAAGGCGCCACCCGCAGCAGAGGCCAACTACGTCAACCCAGATGTCCATTTCAGGGTCAAACACGGAGGAGGTACAGAGAAATTGGCGTGCTCAATTAGCTCATACAGTGCCACAACATATCACAGGTTACTACACTTGGGATCAATGGGTGGCCACCTCGGTGAGAAGAACATTGGTGAGAAGAACATTTAAACTTGTCACAATCGGACCCTTTTCGAAGTAGACTTGTCTCCCCAAGAATGTTTTCACCCTTACATCCGCAATTTCTTGGTCGCTTCAGCGAAAATGAACTACCTCCCACTTAAAAATTGCGTGGAGAATTCGATTTAGCTACGCACATCACAAAATTACATCGACGAGTAATCAAACGATAGCTGCTACATCTGTCAGTGCTGGTGATCAATACGACATCTCGCAAGTTTGACTTCTTTCGTTTCCTCTGTAGCTAGAAATTTTGCCAGCAAAACTGGTAGCGGTACCGCTTCATAAACTAAAGAGAGAGCAACGGCGTCTTCGTGTAATTTTTTCGCAAGCTGAACCTTTGGCATATACTCAGGCCTTTTAAAAGTAAATAGATCGACCTACCTACCTATTTTAATGAAAAATCGGTATTCTGGTTAACCCATATTAGGTAGTCGTTGAACATTTGTATGGGGATATAATATGACGGCCATAAAAATTAGTTCCATGTAGTGAACTACATGGAACAACTTTATATGCCCGCACCCCGAATTGTACTAAATAAAGGTTTAGAATTTAAAGCTAAATTGGTTGATTGGCACTGGTCATTCAAATAAAACGGTGACAACGGATAAAATAAGAGAGAATTCAGAGGGGAGGGGTGATGTTTTCTGTACTATTGGAGATTGAGCTTGCCGAAATATTATGCGTGGAAAGTAGCCAAAACCTCAGGAAACAATAGAATTTGTTACTAATTCCTTTACTCGATCGACTTTCCACCTGGCTCCATCTGGTCCAGGCACAAGATAATTTGGTTTATAGACAAATGACCCGACGTTGTCGACTTGTTTGCATTTGACACGACCCACCCCATGGCAACGTTTTTCGATCGATTGCTCTTGCTAATGCCTTACTATCGATGAACAATTACGTGATCTAGAAATTAACGTGGAGAATTTAGGCTCCGTCACCTTGGGGTTCCTAAAGGTCCGATCTATTAGGAGAGCATTTGCAAGCCCTGTATGAAGACAGTGTGCCACAAGTGCAAACGGTCTCATGGCATCAGTATCCTCGAGGTGGTTTCCATAAGTGGAACCACGAGGAGTGATTCTGGTTGGCCAAATTCTCCTCAATGCCTTGAAAGTCTCCCATCTGGTTGAATGGATACGAAAAACGACGAGACCACCTATCTTATAGACACACGTTTAAAACAAACCCGTGGACACGAAGCATGACGACCATCCATGCCGTACAAAGAACTTAAAGCAATGCAGGCAGACAGTCATGCCCAAGTAGAGATTCCAATACAACGTCACTTAGAACGCGGCGGAAGTTCCATAGACACTTGCACTCACCTTGGTTTAATCGTACATAATGACCATAGCTAGTGACAAGTATTGGCGACAAGTCCCCCCGAAGCTCGTTAAAGGAATGCTATCTTCAGCATCAAAGCGGCCCCCTTGGCTTTCCCTATTTATCGACTTTAGGTTGAGGACGAACAGATAACGTATCGCAAATTTTCTTGTCAAATTAAGTATTTTGAAAATTTGGATTAGGTATTCTGTACCTTTTCTCGACACACTACCTACTTTTAAGTAGTGAAACGTAGTCTATTTAGTACGATAAAGTTTCTTAACGCTTGAGGTAACCGGTCTTTATCTTGCTGCGCTTCAGAATGAGAGATTATTGAAGCTGTTCGCTGGCTCAAATCGAAATTACCTTTTATCTCCAAAAAACATTCTAAACAGATTTGTTGCTGGATGCACTGAACCCTCAAGTCGGATCTGTGTTTCTCGTATTTCGCCACAGCTTGGATTTGCCGTGTTGTCTGCTTCCACATATATTTCAGATGCATATTGATTCCTTACTTGATGCTGGTGTGCTACCATATTCCTGATGCGCCAAAGCCACGCTATGCCGATTGAGCACATGGCCCACCACCTGCTGAATACAGCCCATAGCTTGAGCCCCTCATCGCTGGACAATGCACTGTTTGAAAGTTGAGTGTATTGGTGGAGCGGATCGCTGCAGTATGATGTCCAGAATTAGTTGTACAGTACATTCATCTTCCACACATCCATTCCAGTAACTCCGGGCCCAAAATCGCTGAGCCCGATTACACCCCACACACAATATATGTGACCCCTTTCCCCTTATCGATACAATCAAGAATGCTGGCACATGTGGCACGGCCCCTTTTGGGTGACAGAGCTGGTCGGTGACCATGCTGCCAAACTGACTCTCCGAATAAGCATGTTGTTGCCGTCTCGTACCCCGGATAGTAAATATTGAGTTGTCCTGGTGCCAGTCTGTATATGACCCACGTTTAAAAATCAGTAATCATGTTTCGGTGTTTACATACCTCCCGTGTCGTCTGTCCCTGAGCCGCTTGACATCCTTTGTCCCACGCAGCTTTCTCTTGCCACTTTATTAATAGCCTATGTAATGGCCTGGCGACCCCACCATAATACATCATCCTATATGACGGTGAATCCAGTATCGTATTGGCCGAGACCCTGGAATGTCCTGTGCATTCCAAGGGTAACCATGTATTTGTGGATTTGCACGGAAAACAATCCTGTCCAAATACTGCCCTTTGTCGCTTTCCTCCAAACTACTCCCTTCTCTCTTCACTGTCCACGTAAACCCGTCCGGGAGTTGTTCAATTCGCCACTGTATGCCACTAATATTATCAATGCCCTGAATTTGTCCTATATCAATCTTTGCCCACTGAACTGTACGGAATTACCTTGGCTTGTAGGATAATCGTAATGCAGGTAGTTGACCGATGTTCTGACCGATATGCACTCGCGGTGAGCAAAGAATAATTGCCGCTAGCCATCGCAGCACCTTCGCTTTCGTGTGTCCAGTCTGTCCCATCTGGTGTGCAGTCCATTGATACCGGTGGAGCTCAGTACGTTTGATGCGCAGATCTCGTGTAAGGGCATGCGACATCTGATCGTATTTGCGTCTTGCTAATGGTAAAAGAGATATCTCTAGAATACAGGGACTGTTCCCCTATTGGAACGTCCCCAGAAGGCTTGGATCACGTTCGGCATGACGTCATGCCATACTGATATCCCACTGCCAATGTTCACCTCCACACAATCACCATTTTTCACCGCTTGGGTTGGTGCCATTTCTGTTGATCGTAATAGGTTAAGCACATGAGGGAAGGGTCTATATACGTACCTATGGAGCCCCTCCGTTTGTTCGTCCGTTGGGCCAAGGTGATACGACAATACTTTAAGCATACTGTCCATACCTGTAACCGTCTTTGGCATATTCTCATATCCTCTCCTCTTCGCTGGTGAGACAAAATGATGTAGTTCTGTCCCGTGAAAGATTTGGCTATAGTTACGCCATGGTTGGTTGTAACGAACTACAGGTTCTATCAGCCACGTTGGCGCATCTTTTATCAACTGAGTGTGAACGGCTAGAGGGATGGATATCAAGCCTAGCCCCCCCAGCCTCTTTTGGTACAACCAGTAGCAGTGGTGTCATCTTGTGTCTTGCTTTCTCACAATTGTTAGCATTAGACCAGATAAACTTTTTTTGTAAACCTACCAACTGGTGCATCATCTCAGAGTTGGGACTGAAAACCTTTGCCGTAAAAAGTATAGCTGGAATAGCAATCGCATTGTCCCTCTCGATGGCCGATGTTGTGCAGCTAGTCGCCGTACTGAGTCTCCTCCTGATTGCTTGCAGCTTGTGAGCCCATTTATTTGGTCCAGATCACCTGTCCCGATCTCATGATCGTAGTCGTTTTCGGTTGTAGCCCTGGGACGCCGTACCACTCCTCACAGTTAATCGCCGTGTTGGGGAATATCTGCTTACATTTCTTGAGTTGAACTCGCAATCCTGATTGATATCCAAGCTGGTTCACTTTGCGGAGCACTTGTTTTACTTGACTGACCTTCTTGAGAAATATCGTGGAATGGTCTACAAAGGCCGAAAAGAGGTGGGTGAATTTCCCACTTCCCCCGGAAATAGAAATACCATGAAGATCAGATTCAGCCTGGCCAGCTATCCCCAACGGTTCCACTGCTAGAATAAGTATCAGGGGGTCTAGAGGGCATCCTTGACGTATCCCCGAACATACAATCATCGGTGTAGGCAATTCTCCATTTACGAAAAATTGCGCCGTTGTTCTGGTATGTAAAGGTTCCATTTAATTGACAAACTGTGTTGAAAATTCAAATGTCGTAACACATGCATAAGGTAGGTGCGATCCACTGTGTCGTAAGCCTTAGCAAAATCCAATAGTAATATCGCTTCACTGTCGCCTGCTGGTGAGTCTTGTTCATGAGTTCGTCTTTGAAGAGTAGCCATTATCATCATTACTAAACGATCTATCCGTCTACCGTGAACAAAGCCTTGTTGCGAGTTCCCAATGATTCGTGCCAAAAAAAGTGAAGTCTGGTGGCTATTATTTTTGCAAA
>MIQA02001161.1:0-24085 GCA_001887855.2 Sclerospora graminicola | reverse complement strand
ACTTATTCAGTATCTAGGCACTGATCAGGAAAGTTCGTCTGATCAGGCCAGCCAATGAGAGAGAGATAAATCGAAACCAAGAAAATGCGATCAATCCACGAGTAATCCACAAACGTTATCTCCACAAAAACCTTTAATAATAATAATACAGTAATCCACAAACGTTATCTCCACAAAAACCTTTACCAATATTATTAACGTGTTCCAAACACGTGCGCGTTGAGGGTGAGGTTCGATCACCTAAAACAAACCCGTCGGGGGTCTTCCGGTAAGCCAAAATGCGTCTAAGCGCGTCTTAACCGGGAAATAGTTGAGCAAGAGGGGACTAATCAACCCTATGCTCCCAATGACCGCACACGTGGCGGAGCGACTCTTTGCTTTAGGGGGAAAATCTAAACCTGTTATTATATATGCAATGTCCTATACCTGTGTACCATACATCAACTCATGCCTGACCTTTACTTCGAACCTATTTCCTTCGTCGCACGGTTGCGTAACACCCTCTTGCCCATCCCGGCTGCACCTTCAAGCTGATCTGTACCGCTTCTGCCCTGATCACGACCCGACTCTTCAAAAGATCTTCAACCCATCCTGACCTTCAACAAACGACCTTGAAACCACTTGAGACCTGCTCTTCAGCACTTGTTCACTTCGTATATAGTCCGACCAAACCGAAAACTTACTTGCCCTTGCATCTGAACGCTGATCAGAGGCTGATCAGCCCTGATCACGATCGCCATAGTGATCGACCGAGTGATCAGGTGGTGATCAGGTTGATCAGCCCTTGATCACCTCGGGAACGCTCTGGGTCATCATCATCACGACTCAATTCATCTTCTAAACCACACTTCCGATCTTTATACCCCGTCAGGACAACCATATAACACCGATCTCGGCTGATCAGGCCTGATCAGGCCTGGCCACGTCATCTTCGGACCAACCAAGGGTTCTCATCACTCACACAACCTGTCACTCCACATGCCCGACTTCATTCCTCATCTAATCTTCATTGCTCGGGCATGATAGGCTGATCAGGCCGTAACTTCGTGTCATGATCAACTTCAACCACTATACCATTCAGAGATCGGCTGGTCACCTGCCCTTGACACGTCATGTCAACAGTCACTCTTTTCTTATTTCATCCACGGGAACTTAGTGACTGTAGTAACGATCGTGATCGTGATCTCCATCATTCCGCCAGTGTCTGGGACTGGGCTTAACGACTATACTTGGCTGATTTCTCCACGTCGTGAATATCCGTTGGCCACCACCTTTTCTTCTTAATCGTGATCAATCTTTTCCCACCCATCAACCGTCATATGTTGATGGGTGTTCTATCGTCACCAATCAACGGCCATGTGTGGTCCACTTCAGTCCTAATATTTTCCGATCGCTTCACCACAGAATGGCTTAGTGCGAGTTTGCTCTTTAACCGTGTGGTCGGAAATCCATCTTTCTATGGACTGAAATCAGCTGGAAAAGACGCGATCACGAGCTTTTTTGACCAGTTGGTCGAGTCAACGTTGCAGCAGCTACGAGAGTGGCAATGTATCACACGAGAGAGCTTGTCAGTGACGTCGACGGTGGCGGGTGAGCTTGCCGCGGGGCTATATGTTGATGCGGAGACGGTCTCGAAAATGTTACATGCTCTTCAAGGCGTGGACGAGAATAAGAGAGCGAGTATTTTGCTCTTATTGTCTCTACTTGCTGAATCGAGCGTCGAAGTGATCGAAATTCCCTTACGACAGCATGAAGTTCAGAGTGTGATGGACTTGTGTGGCCGGTTCAAGTGCTCGCCCTTGATTCATTTGTATGCATCGTCACGGCAAGAATCAAAAGTGATTTTAGAGACGCATGAAAGTCAAGACAAGATGCTCGTGTTACTTCAAATACACTGCATGAACCTGCGTCTCCCGTCAAGTGAATTGAGGAACGATTTACGCATGGTATTGGACCGTTGTGGACGTTTGTTACGCGCTATCTTTGCCCTAATTGCGTATTTGAAGCGCACTGAGCTCGTGTTTGCTGCCATTCGACTCGCTCAAGCTGTCGTGCAAGGGCAATGGCCAATCGAATCGACTGAACACGACGTGGCAGCCGCTGTCCAGATGCAATCGCCCCATGTTTCGCCATCGATTGTTGAAATTTTACGAAAAAAATGTGAACTATCAAATCTGGACGTGGTACTAGGTGCAGTTGAAGATTAAAACAAGCGAAAAAAGGTTGCGGAAATACTGCAAGGGAAAACAAGATGACGCAAGAGCAAGTGAAGGAGATGCTGTTTGTGGTCGAAGGTGTGTCACGGCTTCAAGTAAAGGTGGAAAGGAAGAAACAAGCGAACGAGGACGTGATTGATGTGGAAGTGACGACGAGAGGAGAGAAGAAACGACGAAGGCGTGGTTTCCATGTCGAGGCCAAACAGCCAAGCCGGATGGATTTTACGTGCTCTTAGGAAGGACAACGACAAGAAGAGCACAAGTATTGCAGCTCCAGCACGTGACATGGAAACCTCCCGTCCGCTGAATACTTAGCTACTCCGTTTCTCCTCCCCAGATTTTGCTGCGTTGATCTCTGTTTGCAGTACATGTAACCGCAAGAGCCATGGCGATGCACTGCACGCGCCGCTAACGCAAATGAACGATCTAATTGCTAAATCTGTGCAAGCATTCGTCAGATATACTGATACACATGAACAATCTGTTGTTTGGTTGACAAGCGTCCTAAATCCACAACCACAAAGATAAAGAAGTCAGCACAAGAGGTGAAGCAATGATGATAATAGTTATGAGATAGCGTTCGCGTAAATTGTCCAATCATATCAACCTGTTTAGGACACCCGATTGACGACATTACAGTCTAACCAAAAAACAAGAAACGCGCTCCTCCCTTCCTACCATGCTTACTACTGCTAACTCTGCCACAACCAACCCTCCCGTCGACGTGCTGGGGACTCCTAGTCCCGCTGCTTGTGATCTTGCTCCCGATGCTTCTGATCTTGCTCCCGATGCTTCTGATCTTGCTCCCGATGCTTCTGCTCCTGCTTCTGCTTCTTCGGATCCCGCTTCTGCTGCTTCGGAACCTGCTTCTGCTGCTTCGGATCATGCTTCTGCTTCTCTTGACTGGAACGCGTTGCACTTGAAGCGCTTTAATACCATTGCTGACGCAGAAACAGCAATCCGAACTGTTGCACGCAATATCGACCAAGTTGAGCTGTCAGTGTTGCGCAGCCGTCTTAAAAGTGGAGTGTACACTCGTATTCTTGCTTGTAAGCACGCTGGTACAGAAAAAAAAACAAGGCCTTGGGATCCGTCAAACATCCACTCTCAAAACAGGCTGTTAGATGCAGTGATAAATAGAACAAAAGAGTGGCCTGGTGACAGTCCATGTACTCAACACCGAGCACAATCACCCATGTTCAACACTAGCTGCTTATGCTAGTAGGCGCCAGGCCACTGTTGCTGAACAGCAGCATCTTATCGAAATGTTGTTCAACTCAGGCGTAGCTGCTACCGCTATCCAAAACGCCTGTAAGCAACAGAATGAAAGATCATTAATTGGAATCAGTGATCTCTACAACCTTAAAGCAGCGCATCGACGTAGACAACTTGCAGGAGGACAACCACTAGATGCACTTATGGACCAACTCGTCGATGCGAATATCAGCCACGATCTACAACGAGATGCCAACAACAAGATGACACACCTGTTTTTTGTCCCCGCTTCAGTCAAGTCAATCTTGCAGCTAAGCAGTTTGAATGTTGTGCTTATCGACGCAACTTATCGCACAAACTGCTACAACATGCCACTTGTACACGGGATCTCGATGACGTCTACCTACCAGACATACTCGCTGTTCTTCGCGTTTATGTTAAGCGAGACTGAAGGAGACTACAGGTGGTGCATAGACAGGGTACGATACTACTTCCCTGTGATACGTCGTCAAAACTTTGTAATTGGCACCGACCACGAACGTGCCTTGATGAATGCTCTGGACTTTGTTTTACCAACTTGTAAAACCATCCTGTGTATGTGGCACATCAACAAAAACGTTTTGGGCAAGCTTAAAACTTTGTTAAATTACGACAAAATTGACGACGTCAAAACAGCATGGAATGCAGCGTGTTACGCAACGACTGAGGCAGATTTCTATACCGCATGGAATTTATTGGAGATAAAATGCACAGGACTTACATGTAGCAAGCAGTTAATGAATTATTTTTCTGGATGGCTTGAATTCAAGGCAAGATTCATTCCTGCGTTTATAGAACCAAATGTGAAACATTATGGAAATCTTACTACCTCGCGAGTGGAGAGTGCGCATTCAGCCGCAAAACGTTGGATTCAGACGTCTCCTGGTGACATAAAGAGTGCTTTTGACAGGCTGCAGCTGTCAACGCAGTCACAGCTAATCACGATTAAGCAGCAGGTCGCGAAAGAGCGCGTCAAGACTGTAACCGAAATTGCGAACTCGCCTATTTGGAGCTTGGTGGTATTTAAAGTAAGTCATTTCGCATTAAAAGAGGCATTTCAAAATAAAAAAAGGCCCCCGACACGACGGCATGTCGAAGTTACTTTGTCGGTTCAATGGGTATTCCCTGCGTTCATAGGTTCTCCGGAGTGCGAGGGTTGCAGCCCCTGGAGATGACGGACTTTGATCAGCAATGGTGGCTCTATCCGCTTCAACACCCTACCATCGAGTTAGTGACACAAGAGCCCACTCAACCAGTGGCAGCTTCGGCGATACCCGCATCATTAAAGGCGCCAATTGATCGACTTGCGGCAAATTACTGGTTGATGCCTCCAGAAAAAAGAAGATTGATTGAGAATTATGTTGAAGGGCATGTTGTAGCTCTTTCTCTATTTGAACCTGCGCCGGTACATAGTCGAGGTCGTCCAAGGGCACCAGGTTTTACCACAACACGCCGTGATCCGTCCCATTGGGAGTACGCGGGAGAAATACTGCAAAATGATCCACGATTTCGCGGCCCTAGATCATGCACGTTGTGCGGAACCGTTGGCCACAATAAGCGAACATGCTTGAAGCGTGATTATACAAAATCATTAGCACCGAACAATTTCACCAGCGAAATCACCCCAATTACCAGTGCATCTGAGGGACAGGGCTTTGAGCCGTCTATTCGTATTCCAAACGCATCCGATTTTTGTTAATGGAAAATCCCACGTCGCTATTGTATACAGTGAACCTTGTAACTCGTCCAGATTTGATAGTTCACATTTTTTTCGTAAAATTTCAACAATCGATGGCGAAACATGGGGCGATTGCATCTGGACAGCGGCTGTCACGTCGTGTTCAGTCGATTCGATTGGCTATTGCCCTTGCACGACAGCTTGAGCGAGTCGAATGGCAGCAAACACGAGCTCAGTGCGCTTCAAATACGCAATTAGGGCAAAGATAGCGCGTAACAAACGTCCACAACGGTCCAATACCATGCGTAAATCGTTCCTCAATTCACTTGACGGGAGACGCAGGTTCATGCAGTGTATTTGAAGTAACACGAGCATCTTGTCTTGACTTTCATGCGTCTCTAAAATCACTTTTGATTCTTGCCGTGACGATGCATACAAATGAATCAAGGGCGAGCACTTGAACCGGCCACACAAGTCCATCACACTCTGAACTTCATGCTGTCGTAAGGGAATTTCGATCACTTCGACGCTCGATTCAGCAAGTAGAGACAATAAGAGCAAAATACTCGCTCTCTTATTCTCGTCCACGCCTTGAAGAGCATGTAACATTTTCGAGACCGTCTCCGCATCAACATATAGCCCCGCGGCAAGCTCACCCGCCACCGTCGACGTCACTGACAAGCTCTCTCGTGTGATACATTGCCACTCTCGTAGCTGCTGCAACGTTGACTCGACCAACTGGTCAAAAAAGCTCGTGATCGCGTCTTTTCCAGCTGATTTCAGTCCATAGAAAGATGGATTTCCGACCACACGGTTAAAGAGCAAACTCGCACTAAGCCATTCCATCACACCGGCTGACGTTTGGATCGTTCTCGCTGCAATTTCTGCATTCACTTCGTTCAACAAGACACTAGTGTGCTCTTTAAGACACGATTCCACCGCCATGGGGTCCTTCGGCCCGCCGTAAAACCAACTGCGTTCGCGCCTTAAATATGCACACTCCATGACTTCGCTGCAAGACGACCTACAGTCACCATGGCAAACATCCATGCTAGGCAAATACTCAACAGTGGCGACAATTGACGAGGTGGAGACGAAACTCAGCGATCTATAAATCGTTCACATAAAGGAGACTGAGGAGTACATTTTGTACGGTCTGCTTATATAGTCGCACCACTAAGAAAAATACGCATAATTTCCAAGCAAAATCGTCGCGCAGGCGCGAGGCTGCTAGCATACACATGGGCACGGACGTCATTACGAATGGAGAGCTCGAGTCAGTCGGGTCTGCCTTATCGTGTACAGCCAGATTAACAGCATCTCTAGCTTCTCCACTTCGTCTTAGTTAAGCATTACCAACGCTGAGAACGAAATCATAGACTTTGGGAATGACGAATTCGCCACAATGTCCACAACTCCACGTGGCGTAAAAGGCACATCTGCGGCCAGTTGGTGTTCATTTTCAAACGTTAGGGGCTGCTCATGGTCTCGGAGGACTGAAAATACGCGCTCGTGTACAAAACCATCACTGAATTCCTCAACGAGTCTGGTAAAGAGCGCAAGGGTAATAAGTCTACGTCAGTAAAGCAACCCAATGGTAGAATAATAGAAAAACATACTCGACGTTATCAACCTCGTGAGGGTCAAAGAAGGTAAATGTCGCTAACAGCGCCGTCGCGACAAGCACGAGTAAAACTTTCTTCACTTTCATTTTGATCACAACATTATAAAAACGAGAGAACAGAATAGGATATACACATACCTGTCATTAGGAGGGCCTACGACGGCTTGCGTAGGTTGGGCGGCTGGCGTAGATACTGTACGGAGGGGGGGGGAGCTTCTTCATAGTACATCGCACCGTGAGACTTAACCTAGGTACGAGCTTGTCAAAATGTGTGGCTCTATTCATTGAGGTACATCGTACCTGTCTTACGGTACAGGGGGGGCGAATAACCTGTAGGGGGGGGATCCGAAAAACATCTTCCAAGCAAAACGACAAGAAGTTTCACAACCCAAATTTCACAACCAAGCAACAGGTTCTTTTATATCCTTCCTCTAAATCATCTGGCTGTGTATTTTGCTCGTTTTTTCGTAACTAATATGGGTTCTACTGTAATTTGGGGGTGAGTCTATGCTTTTGGGGGTGATTATAAACGTGCCCTCAAAATTTTGCATGGAAAATCGAAATTAGTGTGGGCTTCGGTACTTCTGCACCCACTCGCTGCGAAATTAGAATAGGCCACACTAATCGTTTCGTGCAAAAATAGCGGGAGTATTGCGTTTCAGCAATATAATACACTTCAATTATAATTTTCTAATGAGGAGGAGGGCTCACCATTTGATATTCAGACCAGAGGACTGAGAATGTGGATGTTTACGTATCTAGGTCGTGAGTTGTGATGTGAATTAACACCCACAGTTATTGTGTGATATAACTTAGATACTCAACCACCACGTGATGTGTTCATAACGTTTAACTCTGTAAGTGCATTATTATTATATCCACTATATGAGTGCAACTAATAAAGAAAGCGTTGCTAGTCAATATTGCTCCTTCTCCGTTCATGCTCTATTATTCTTGCTAAGCAATCTCTATGATGTTGCTCTACCATTCTTGCTAAAAAAAGATTACAGCAGGCACTTTCTAATTGACACGTACCCAGTGAATCTTTCATTTTGCAAGAATTTGTTTAATAATGGACAAGAAAAATGGGGGGATTTTCGCATTTGTATTTTTACTTACACTATGAAGCTTAGTGCAATACATTATTAGAACAGCATCGTATTAACCGAGCTTGCTATCGGCGTATCCCCCCATTAATGCTCCTACAACATGCCACAAGAATTACAGGTTTTGGCCATAAACAGAATGTGCGAAATTAGTTTGACTTATTGAGGAATATTAAGAAAAGCAAAAATAGTGTGGCCCATGGTATTTGCGCAGCCACACTATTTTCCCACCCACACTATTGACACTTTTTACTGTAACGTAACTCATCAGATTATGGTGCCAAAATTGGTATTTAAGCTTTTTGGCCACCATTTTGGTACTTTTAAGTCAATCGCATCGAGACAGGTACAGAAATAAAGCTGTTTTAATGGTGCGTCAGCTGGTATATTTTTAAACCAAAGCCGTTAATATTTGTCTTCTCCAGTGGCGCACAAATGGCAAATTTTGATTATTCTATGCAGCAGATTTTGGCAGGAGCTTTATTGAGGAGAACGGCTATTATTGTGGTTTAGTTTTGTCAGACGGACCGAAAAACATACGGGAGTATCGAGATAAATAATATTTTAGTTATTATGAGAGTAATATCAGCGGGCTTTTTTATTCACGCAAGCGTCGTTTGATTTGCTTGCCAAGCGCCATAAACTTATGTTATGAAAGAGCCTGCCAGTGGTTGGAGTGTATTTTGAATTTCGTGTCTCTGATTGGTTATCGAGAATTTTCTACCATAAACTGATGACCCGCCATAATCTGATGAAGTATGTTAGTGCACTTAAGGAACCAAGTACCGCAATTGTACCGAATACCGGTTCAACACCGGGCGTACACACCAGTATCAAACTTACAGCACCCATTTCCAATCCTACGGAGGGGGAGGCGCACACGGCCAAGGGCACCGGGGCGGATATGGATGCGGCCCCGCACCCTCACTCAATGGTCATAGCGCTGAAATCAGCGCTCAGCCTCGCAACGACGACTAGGCCCCGGGTGCAGGCCTGGTTGGACTTGGTACAGGACCTTTTTACGGCTGAAAGCGAAAGGGCCACTGTCTCGCTTATCAGACGCAGCGAAACATTTTCCGATTCTAAAACCTGTGGAGCTTGAACATTTGCTAGATTATTATAGTGGATAGTAACAACGATTGGACAAATTGGCGACAACAAGTAATTGGAGCGGCGCTAGTCGCTCAGCGCTCATCGCAAGGTCTCGAGAGTCTCATTTGGAAACATTTCGGACACGAGCATGTAAAAAAGGCGGACTTGCTACCGCCTGTTCTGAAATGCTGGGCAAAAAAGGTCGTTGGACAAGGCACTGGACCAAAGGAAAAGCTACCAAGTGATAAAATCTACACGAAGCCTTTCTTATTCAAGACGGATATTTTCTCAGCGGCAGACATAACTAGGTTGAGAGCAGTTTGAGAGAAGATTTATGGGAAGTTCGCTCCGATGACGGTTCGAGAAGGTTCAGAAGACGAATGTTAATGACAGGGCTGGGTAGCTTCGGAGGCGATGGAAATGTCTTTCAAGAAAATATTGCTGAACGCAAAGCACCACCGGTATCACCTAAATTTCGGTCACGGATAACTAACCGATGTGATAGGCAGGCAGAGGAGTGTATAAAGCAAGTTCCCAGATTGTGGTGGGCGATATGCTCCACAGGTATGGCTTGGATATGGCGGGTTCGGAACTTGGTAGTGTTTCAAAAGCAACAGTGGAATAAATTTAAATTTACGGAGTTTATCTGGACAAGAACGATGGAGCAAATTAGAGCAGTAGCGGAGTTTGAGAGACGAAGGGCAGATCTACGGATTCAAGGTAAGCAAATCCAGATTTGCCTGTAATGTCTGTTGGGGATTGATGGAAATCTCAACCCACGTCAGACCCCAATTACTCATCGCGGACGAAGATAATATCATACAGGCAGTTCACACATTATAGTACATAGTAATAAAGACTAAATAGACTACTAATTACAACAATATGGAGTATTACTTAATATCTTGGATAACTTGTATTGTGATATTTATCCAATTTTGCTAAAAGAATAGTAAATCTGCCAGATTAAGAGGCTTATTTATATTTGCGAACCTTATTTAATAAATAAATAAGCCCTCAATAATGTCCGTAGCCCTCGATTTATTTAGCTTATAAGGTGGGCCTTACAAATCAGAGCAAGCAGATTTGACAACGACTGCCGGTTCTTTTGATGGCCTTTCTGCGACAATAGTTTTCAAAACGGCAGGACGCAGAATAGCGACGTTTTTTAACCTCTCAGTTTGTATTAGGTTCGTTTTGCTTCATGAAATTTCACTCCTTGCAGTTTCTTTAATTATTTATTTCAGCTTTTTTTTAAGGTCGTGACTGCGAGCGCAAAAGTTGCGGTCTAAGAGAAGACTAGCCCTTCCATCACAAAGTTACTATGAAGTTGCTGAAGAAACATGTCAGCGAAAAAGATGGCGTTGGATCTGTGGTGCTGCGCGCTGAGGATTCGGAAGACATCTGACATATCTACAATCTCATTCACGTGACGGACTTGGTCAAAACCACAACAATACGCAAGGTAGTAGTGAAAATACCTAAGCTCTTACTTAATTGCGTGGTTCTGCTGGTGGCCAAGGAAGGCGTAACGGGCTCTACTAGCAGCCAACGCGTGCGGATGACGCTACAGATTATTTGTGAAATAGTTTGTTGGGCATTTGGAACTAAAAATGGATAATGTGTAGGTGGAGCAAGTAAATTTCGATCCTGTGCTCTGTGTACTGCGTATCAAGGGCAAAAATGTCATGGAGAGTCAACACGATAGGGAATGGAGTATTTCACTTCTCTTTGAACTATTTATATCGAAGAACAATGTGGAATTAACTTATTTACTGCTTCGTGGACAGATGAGAGCATACCACACGCTCGATATCGAGATAAAACGCGACTTCACGCTGACCAAAAATTGCTGGGATATCATGTCACTAGAGCGAATAGATATGACATGTGATGTATCTAAACAAGCTGAGCTTGCAGCTGTGGTCATGCAGGTCGGCCTGGCTCACGTATGCTTGATCAAAGGTGATATGACAGTAATTCGTGCCAAGATTAAAACAAGTGTACCAAAAAAACGGCCGGGCAGCTGGGAAATCTGTTGACTGTAATCCTAGTGGGAGAAAGCCATCGATCAGAGTTGTCCGAACGACTGAGACTGTTGTAAGTCTCTGATGGTAAAAATTCGTGACGGCTGCATCATCACCCCACTTAGCAAACGTCGAGTTATCAACCTTGATTTCCTGTAAATTACTGAAGTCTTCCAAAGTAGGCATCTCAAAAGCCGTGCAATGCAAAATTTGAAGTTTCACAGTTGTCCCACGTTCAAACATTTTCAACCTACTTTGTACTTCATTTACCTTACCGTGAATTCCCAATTTAACGCAATTTAAATCGAAAACGAAGCAAGATGGCAGTGAACCCGCCATTGGGTGTACTCTTGGTACGCACTCCGGTATTGCTGCCTTACTAATAGCTTGTAAATACAATACCAATATCACAAATCCCCAGATCACAAAGAGAAAGTTAAATTTGTGAAGATCTTTCCATTTAGTAATACAGCGAGTGTAGCGACTTGTTATTTTCTTGCCTGGCGCTGTACCATTCGCACTTTTATAACTTGAGCTTTCTGAGAATGGTGCTACAATTCTGTCGCTTTTAAACAAGACCGATGTGTTTTGTGGAACGATCTTTGGTCGCAATAACGACTGATGAGAAGCTGTAGGTCCTAATTGTCGCTTATTCACAGGGTTACTGCCCACAAGTTCCTTCATATTGCCTATCGTAAATATCAATCCCAGCGAGTAGACAATACGTGTCGCCAAATCAAACCATGACACAACCAAAATCATTTGTGCTTTATTAAGCATTCGAGCAACACAATTATCATCCAAGTAGTACTGAGGGTCGAATCCTGCCAATGTGAAATTGTATTGACCCACATATCCTAGCAAAATAATAATCGACACACCGACAGTTGCCACCATGTCTAATTGCACAATCAAAGAAAACGAGGAGCGAAACGACCGGATGAGCATTCACCTTGCAGAAACCATCGTGAATAGATAAACACAGAAGACCAGCAATTCACGATAAGCAAAACCACGAAAAAGAGATTTAGCCGTGGATGCGGCAGGAATTTGCTCATTTGAACCGCCTGTATGCTTTGTAATGCAGTCTCTAAGATTTCTCGGCACATGGTGATAGTGTGAAAGTATTTACCATTGACTCCAAAGAAACGGCGTCGATTCGTAAGTATTGTATATGCATGTGAAAATGTTCGTGTTACAAAGCTTGTGGTCCTGTCTTGATCCAATTCTTGCGGAAATATAGATTCTTCTTTAACCATTCGAGAGTTTGAATTAAAAGAACAATAGATCCGTTTAGACAAATGTTTGGGGTGACGTCAAAACAAGCTGACGATCATGTGTAGAGCGTAAGCTCCATGAATTGAAGCGAGACCAATGTGCACGTACGTTATAATGGGGAAGTATTTTCGAGACATTCCAATTGAATACGATTCCAATGAATAGCTCAAAAACGAGGCATTAAAATGCCAATAAAACATCGCAAAACCCGCATTGAACAGACAAGTCAGAACATGGACACCTAAAATGACTGCAAACGCAACGATTTTCTTGACCGTCGCTGTTTCTCAAATATTCAAAGCTTCAACCAAGAATCTTAAAAGAAAACACGGATATGATCGCGTCTTTTGAAAACAAAAGTGCTGCAGCTGGACGGGAACTGTCGGCGAAAAACCACGAGCATGAAAAGCGTATCGATGATTTGGCTGAATTCTTTAGCCGTTTCGTCCAGGAATAAATCGCTCGAGAGCGCAAACGCCAAAAGAAAGTGTCGCCGCCGCCCGACATTTTGGATTCTGAAGCGTAGGTACGAGTAAAGGATAACTGAGCCTAACCTGCTACGACCACTCGTTGCTTGTGCATCACGAGCCCAATCGTTCGAAACTGCTTGTACCATCGGCGTACGGCGCGCTCTGATATGCCCAGAATACGCGCCGCCGATGCGACCGGAACGCTGTATGCGTACACTAAGGTCACCGCCCCTCACCTAAATTCGCTGCAGTACATCGAACATGTTTTGACACGTAAAATGTAAAGATTACCCGGAATGCGTAACCATCCGAGCACCCTGATTTAGTATTCCGGGTAACCCTCTAGAAGACCATTTTCATACCCTCGTAAACAGAATAACTTACATTCGACAATACTCCCTAAGAGCATCGCCACCGGTAAGTCTTAATCAAGGTTTTAACCTATAAACCTCCCGTTAGACCAGATTTAACAGCCACCGGCAAGTCTTATTACTGGTCGTTACCGCACGAGGTCTTAAATTTAGTGCTATAGGGCTTATTTTAAAACCGTGGTTTTAATCAACCAAGCGGGTTCATTGGTCAACAATACCGTACTTCGAAGTACGGTGGTGAGGTTGTCAACTCGGACGCGATGCAGATGTACCGTGGGCTGGACGTGGCGACAGCGAAAATCACAGAGCACGAGAAGCAAGGTATTCCGCATCATCTCTTCGACGTCGTGGACCCGAGTGCTCGCTGCGACGTATTGGAGTTCAAGCGCCTCGCCTAGCAGACTATTGAAGAGATATTAGCCAGAGGTAAAGTACCGATTGTTGTGGGTGGGACCATGTATTATACGCAGTCGATCCTCTGGAAGTCTCGGCTGCTGGACGACGTACCGGTCAAAACACAAGTAGAACAGCAGCAAGAACAGAAGAAGCAGGAGCAGTGGACGACCCCCGAGGCTCTTTACGCACGGCCTCAAGCTGTGGACCCAGTCATGGCTACGAGATTGCATGTTAATAACGTGCGCAAAGTGCAACGCAGCTTGCAGGTGTTTGAGCAGACTGGTGTTCCTCATAGTGCGTCATTAGCTCAACAAGAGCAGGAACAGTGCAATCTAGAGAAATATTTCGATGCTTGTGCTTTCTGGGTTCACGCGAACAAGCCGGTGCAGACTGATCGTCTAGCCAAACGTTTAGATACTAAGGCTGCTAAGGTCGGGGCTAGTGGATGAGATTCGTGCTTTGCGTGCTATTGTCAAGCAACAGCCGCCTCGGTTTGACAGTAACAGTGACGACGATGATGAAGAAGCAGCTCGAGACCCCGTGGGTATTTTACAAGCTATTGGAAAGAAGGAGTTTCAGCCGTACTTCGATGCGCTCGAAGCTTCGGACGGAGCGTCAGATAACCCAGAGACCCTTCAGACGCTTTTGAACACGTGTATTATTTGAGTTTTTTTTAATTACAGGTGTAAGCTAAAAATGATTGGCAGATATTTTAAATAAAACTGACGTTAAACCTTGCCGGTGGAACAAATTCGTTCACACAGGTTTAACGATCAGCCACGGGGTCTTAACTCGTCAATTAAAACCTGACGTTAAGACTTACCGGTGGCGATGCTCTAAGTTAGTATTGATTTATCGACAATCACTAGTCCAATTTTTGACAACCCTTCTAGTGTGTACCACATGAAAATCTTATGTGCCTGCGAAAACTGCTTCAAATATAGGAGCGTCGCCTTTTTTAAGATATCATCGTCTATAAGATATACTTTCCGTGTGACCTCAATTGTGATTGGATAAGGACAGCGCTACTGCTGGTCAAAATAGATTTTAAGGGGTGAAAACAGCGGGTCAAAATGTGCTGTTGGAAGGTACCCGATTCCCAAAACTGCTGAAATACGTTATTCCTTTTTTTCTATTTCAACCTCTACTATTATCTAGGGCAAAGTTCACCTCTGTTCTGGAACAGCTCGGTTGAAAAATGGAGGCATCTGATTGGTCAGATGATCGTCAGCATCTCGGTTATAAAATTATACAGGAATTTTCACCCAAAACACACAGACATGGATGACACTGTTTCCATATCACATTTTTTATGAAAGGTCGGTGTGTCTTCTTTAACTTGGTTGGCCCTTCGGTTAGGAGCCTCTAACCGAGGTGACTCAAACAGAGGTGAACTTTTCCCCTACTAACTTTTAACTATTTTTTGCCATGCCTCCCCTCGCTGTGTTCCGCAGCAGCTGCAAGGACATCGAATACTTCGAAAATCAAAATACCTGGCGACACGCACCAAAACGAAGCATGGATGATAACACTGAACATGTGGACGACGAGGTCGATGAGGATCTGCTGGGTCAGGCAGAAGAAGTTTGGGCTAGTATCAACTGTGGATTCAAGGTATTGGGGTATTCGCGTGAGCGATGTGAAGTGAAAGGCATGCAGCCCTTTTGTTGCACCGAATGTGGCAACGCTGTAGCTGATCATGATGACGTAGTATCTAAGACTTTCTATGGTCGCACTGGAAAGGCTTTTCTCTTGAATAATATGTAGGCGGCAGCATGGAATAGGACGACAAACCCACTATTTAACTTGCTCTTTTACAGGTATAACGTCCGTGTCGGCTACGCTGGAAATCGAAATTTGATTACTGGAATGCACTTCATTGCTGACATATTGTGCAGAAAATGTGATTTCGTGCTGGGCTGGAAATATGTAAGTGAGCGATGCAGCAATTTAATCATCGAAATATTTACCTTATCTTTACGTACTAAGCTAAAAGCTATGGAGAGTTCTCAGAAGTACAAAGAAGGCAAGTTTATTCTTGAGCACGCTCTTGTCCAGGATGAGTCTGAAGAGTTGGCCTGGAAGCGTTCTAGAGCTTTCTAGCGGCAAAATGGAGATTGGTTAACTACGCAAAAAGCAATCGCAGACAAGAGTAACATGAGACCGAACAAACCATTTTCTCCACGAGAATAACATGCTCGAAAATCAAAGACGCTTTTGACAATACCGTTCTTCCTCTCTGCGTGACTTTTGATACCTCCGAAAATTTTCCTGGTACATGCGCTCTTGAGAATAATCAGCTATACGTTTACTGGCCTGGCGGACCGCGCATGCTGGGTGGGGGGCCGGGGGGACCACGCATGCTCGGGGGAGGCATCATTCCAGGCGGCGGTCCCATTCCCATACCAGGGGGCGGACCCATTCCCGGAGGTGGTAATCCTATGCCTGGTATCGGCCTAGGGGGAGGAATCATCCCACTAGGGGGTCCGGGAACGCCGCGACCTCGGCCATACGCCTGCGGTTGTGCTATCGCCGCAACTGCAACACAAAAACATAACAGTTACAAATGCAGACGTTAGTCACCCTACGCTTGGCGGTAAGCGAAGGTGGGTCGTGTGTGGCCAGTGTAGACTCCATCATACTAAGATTGAATTTGTAGGTTGTTTGTTGATGCTCATTCGAGTTCGGAGAAAAGCCGTTCGGCACGTCACTTATCTGTTCAAGTGATCATTTGGAAACCACAGGCCACTACAAAGCCACGGTAATGCGCGCACTAAGCGATATCTAAACATACCTTGTCCAGGCTGCATCATTCCTGGAGACGGACCTCCAATACCACGCATGGGAGCCATAAGACCCATAGGGGGAGCGCCCATGGGTGCTGCCGGGATTCCACGTCCAGCAGCTCGTGCCATGCCAGGACCGCTCGGACCAACAGTTTCATTCTCCTTAGAGAGGGGTGGACCATCCACCGTTAGCGACACAACGCTCTCACCACGCAACAACACAAGTCCTAAGTGGCGCTTTTCCATGCGCTCCTCCGATACCAACGACTTCGACTTGCCCTTGAGTGAGCGAAATTCCTCGCAATCGCCGAGTACCAGGTTCATATGTTTATCGAAAGCCATGAAGTAACCGATGAGCACACGTGAGTCCTGCAGTGTCACCTTTATCCGGTAGTTAATGTAGTTAAGCATCTTACTGCTCTTGGTCATCACCATACTTTTCAGCTGCGATTGCCCACCCAAATGCAAAACTGTTTTATACTGTTTATACCGCTGGTGAGCAGTATATAAAGTAAGCTTACCGGTACTCCGTACTACTAGTAATAGTAGTAGCTACTTAGTACCGGTAGTCTAAAGTCGATATACCGGTAGCTGTATTAATACTACAATACTACTATGTACTAACTTATTAATAGTACGCATGGCAGACACGTTCCCGAAGGCAGAAGCTTTGTGCTGAGCTGCTCCTCGCTGACAATAAAGACACATTGTATGAGAGTAAAGTACATAATATGTTGTGTGAGGTGTTAGAGCGTGTTTGCGGGGTGCAATTAATATTCAGCTACTACCAGAGCTATCGGTCTTGTCCACAGTGCTCTATTATGCAACGTCTGTCGGCATGCAGCAGCCTAGCCAGACACTGGGCGAAGAGTTCTGCGACATTGTTCGCGTGAATGAATCTAGGCTAGAAACCGCCAAGCTAGTGCGGATTCGGCGTCATATACTATGGCTCACCTGTGCTGTCTTGCCACAGTATCTAATCAAGCGGTCCCAAATCGGTTGGAGAAACTTGGGTCAACTTACGCTTACGCGACTGGAGCGCATGCAACAGCAAGCGCGAAGTCAACAAGAGACTGTGGTGGTTGCGGGAACTGTTAAAGAGAATGTGCAAATACCTCGGAAAAGGACTATCGCCAAAGGATTATTTGGTCAGCTTGATCGAATCGTGTTTAAATTGAAAACGATACGTTTGTGGCTTGATGATAATTTTTTTCCGGCTTCATATGAATTCAGCTTGGCTCGCGTGCTGCAGTGGGGAGACCAAGTTCATCTTGCTGCCTTTTTCGTGTTCGGTCGGTACCTGCACGTGGCGAAGCGAATAACCAGTATCAAATACATTTTTGTTAGGAAAGACTTGATGCCTCGCATGAACTTCGCATTTCTCGGGTACATAATGTCGCTGCGACTGTTTTTCACGGCATTACTCGAGCTAAAGCGGCTACATGGATACTACAAACAAGAGAAGAAACTGCACGCCAGGGCCTCTGCCGTTTTTTTTACGACTGTACCTGCTTCTTCAGAAAGAGTGCCATCGTTGCTTTCTTGTGCAAATATGAATCTATTGCCTCCGCAGCAAAAAATGGAATATGAAAGTACTCGCTATCAGCAAACTTGTCGTAAATGTGCTCTATGTCTGGGCCAGCGCGTTGCTCCTGCCGTGACACCCTGTGGTCATGTATTTTGTTGGGAGTGCATCGTGGGATGGTGCCAAAATAACAAGGCCGAATGTCCCCTCTGCCGTCAAGAGACGTATCCTCAGCAGATCAAGTGTGCTTACAACTACTTCTGATCGAGCACAGGAGGATGAGTAATGTTCGTATTAAATGCAACATCTATCACTTCCAGATATGCTCCTGTACGTGCCTAGTGTTTTCGCTGACGCTTGTTTTTCTTGACGGAAGACTTGGATACCACCGAGTGCCTCTTATTCCCTGCTTGCGTCTGTTTATCCTTATCTTCGTTCACCGCGTCCACGTACACTTGATCGGCGCTAAGCGCGCTCTGGACGAAACGTTTGGAAGCATCCCTGTCAAGCACTAATTTTGGACCTTTGACCAACTCTTCTGCGTCCTTAATTTTCTGCATGAACGCCTTTACGCGCTCCTAAAAACAATAACACGGTGTGCAGACCTTTTTAGTCTCCTGTAGCAGCTACTAAATAACTTAGTGAGAGAGCCGAACCAATTCCTGTTTAACGTGTGTCTGCCGAATGTCCTTAGAAGAAGCCCCCTGCGTCTTCAAGAAGACGAATAGCAGGGCATTGACGGCGTAGGCTACAAGTAAGCGGTAAGGCAGACCAGCAGCAGTTCAGTCATTTGTCAACGAAATAATGGCACTGGCACGAACCAAGTGAAACCTGCACTTTCGCGCACTCCAAAGGGCTCAGCTGGGCCACAAAATCTTCCAGAGAGGTTTTCTTAAACACAGATAGGACCTCCTCCACTGCCACGAGCGTTTGCTCCACGCCAGCGAACGCTTGCACCTCTAGTTTGCTCATCACCTAAATACAAAGTATGTTTGTATGTTTGTGGTATACATCAACTACTACAACTAAGAAATGGCACGGGGGTCAAATGAATTTAATGAAAATACACTATTCCCTATAGCATAAAACCGCTGTTGGGAGGCCCAGTAGCGTTCGTATCATTATTGCGACTGCTATTGATGTCTTCACAACAGCTAATATTCGTGTCTTTTTTGCGTTTTTTCATGACCACATCTACGGCATGTGAAAACGCTGACGCTGGTGCCTGTCCATGGGGATTGTTGGCCTGTAATGTGTCGATAAGGTCCTTCTGTACGTCAATCATTTCGCCCATCTTGCCGACAAGCTCCTGGAAGCGCTGGTCCATCAGAGCAATGAATTGCATCAAGAGCACGCTCGTTGGATCGACAGTTTCTGAGGTTTCAATCGTCGAAGCTGGGCGCTTGGTACCACTAGTTTGTTCTCCTGACATCACTATTTGACCAGAAGTTGGAATAAAATGGAGATTATTGGTACTCACACCAGCAGCACCCTCATCATTCATTGCTGCTTGAGCGGTCACCGTTGTCGGATTTATTCGCCTCGCTTGCGCCAGAGCGTTTTCAGAAATGGAGCTAGCGTTGACAAAGGTCCTACTCTTAACGCAAGAGGGCTCACCGTCAGAGGTGGTCGTCAACGTTGTCGGTTGGGCGGAAGCATGTTCGTGCTTTACAGGCTTACAAACGTTTTCATCTCTGGCCACTTCGTAATTACGTCGATGCTCAATCGAGTAAACCTCACCGTCTTTTAAATGCGCTTTGATAAAGTGCATCTTGAATTTTTGCGTTCGCATGGGCTTGTTGCAATTCGGGAACGTGCATATGATACCATTCTTGTGCTTGTTACCTACCATAATCGTGGGGATACAGGGTACCCTGTAATTGAGGTTATGTTGGAGCTACACCGACCTTTCAATATTTGTAGAATGGGTGACAGATATAGTGTCATCCATGTCTGTGGGGAAATACCTGTATAATTTTATTACCGAGGATCTCCGACCTCGGTTAAGTGATGACCACCATCTGACCAATCTGTACCCCACTTTTTCAACCGGTTGTTCAGAACAGAGGTAACTTTGCCCTTAGAGCGCCTTTATAATCACCCTCACCATAAAGACTCACCCCAAATATACAGTAGAACTCATATTAGTTACGAAAATCGCGAAAAACCAGAGACGCTTCCGTTATGAAATTTTCCTGTGCTAAACCGAGCTCCTACTCCATAGAGTATCACATGTTTATGCTTAAACCAACAAGTCAGCGCTAGTGGTCAACAAACCAATTCTAACCTCCGCCTAAAGGGTGTGTCGCGTCTCTACTTGTCGTCGGATGGAATTTCTCACAAATATAGACTCAAAAACACGACAAGATCGCTTCAACGGAAACCATTCATCAACAGACCATAACGAGTTCGATGAGAGCGCAGCTGAAAAAGTTCACACCGCGCTGCTTTTTGGGAGGGGATGCTACTACCGGAATGTAGTATTGGGTCCGTACTATTCAGAGCATTGCCACAGTGCTCAAGTGGTCATGCCCTTGTAGTTCCCGATGCAATGACTACTGTTCAGCTACACATGAACTTTCATCTAGTACTACGAATGCAAGGCACATTTTGAAGCGTTATTTGCAAGCCGGAAATTGATATGAAGCCTGGCTATGTCATCACGTGTTGTGCAAGCCTATTGCGTCTGATCCCGTTGATTCTGTGCCTGATACGCTGCCATCACGTTCTTTGGAACTGCGACGATTGAATCTCAGTCGGTGGCTCGTTTATGTGGAAAGGCAAGCCCGGAGTCGGGAAGCTATGCGTACCGGCAAGGAGTGCGGCGGCGAAGCTGGACCAGGTTAATCGGTTAATCGTGTTGGGTCAGGTCAGCAGTGCTGCACGGGGAGACAAGCCATTTTATGAAGGTGGTCAACGGTAAGTGCAGACAGTCAAGGGATGTGTGTGATGCTCCAGTGATGCTAGCGTAATAGCCGTATGAGGAAATATTGGCCAATCGGGTGGCCAGGAGAAAGATAATCAGCGTGCCACCTTATTTGGTGTAAGGTGCACGAACATCAAGCAGGTCGACTACTATATTTTGTGTAGGGTACACCAGAGGTTAGTATTGGGTTTAGGGATAACGTCAGTATACGTTTCTCGTTCTATGACTAAAGTCGCTATTGGTTCACAGCAGAGGGCTAACAAGGCCCCCTCTAGTTGTTATTAGTTTGCCCGGGGTAGGTCACACGAGACCGTCCGGAAGTCCTCCGACCGGGGTTCAGTGAAAAGAGTATACCCACTCATGTCGCCCTTATTTGGAACACGGTAAAGTGATATTGGAAGGGAAGGCGAAGTTTTGGCTTACTGTGGAAAATCGTGGATAATTGTTTGAAGTTCATACATGTGGTAAAGCGATCTGGGAAAATGTTGAGAACGAGGTGGTCCACACATGGCCGTTGATTGGTGACGATGGAACACCCATCAAGATGAGACAGTTGATGGGTGGGACAGGCTGATCGCGCATACAACGAAAAAGTAGTGGTCAACGGGTGCTCGTGATATGAAGGAATAAGCCGAGCACAGTTACTACGCCCGGTCCCAGACACTAACCGAACAGCGACGATCACGATCGCGATCGGTCTAACGTTTATTCTTTAAGTGCCTTTGTAGCAGGCACATAATGGTATCGTTGGGGGATAGTCATCTCCCACTAGGCCGCTATTTGTTCTGCAAAGATGTGGGAGCAAATTAACATCCCTGCTAATTGCGTTACTTGTCTTGGGGCCAAGAGTTTTAGGATAACATTTCCCCCATACTGTAACTTCCGGAGTCGGGTCCATTCTTGGGAGCTATTAATGATCGCGGTTCGCTGCGCGGACCCAATCATTACCATGAATCTGTGTTCCCACTCCGAAAACGACTAGTCAACAAACGCCAAGATTATGCAGAACGGATTCAGTTAATCGAAAAAGGGGCATCAGCAGCATGGCGAGAATTATTTGAATTTTGTCACGCCCCGACCCTTCTACAAATGTCGAAAAGTCAAGACAATTCACTTCAGGACCATGTGAGTCCGAGTCACTATTAAGGGCACCGATATAGTTGATATTAGGAATCACACGTATTTTGCAATAGACAAACTGGACACATATGCGAAATATCGGTTGTTGAAGGACATGGAATATGGAGGAAATTCAGGACAAAGGTTTGATGACAAGCAGCACAACACTTACACCATTATCAGCCAGAATGTCCGTGGATTTGTCCAAAACGATGTATCAGCCTGGATGTCGGTATGGAGACGTGGATACCCGAACAATAAGGCTGAGATGATGTTTTTGCAAGAAACACATATTGACTGACTAACCGAAGGTGAGGCGATGGCGAAGCAGTGGGCATTATTGTGGGGGAAGGTGGATCAATATAAATCACTTTCGTATTGGAGTGTTTATCCTAAAAAACAAGGCGTTGTGGCGATTCTATTGGCTCCATCGATTGTCTCTTATATTTTACCGTGGAAGAAAGAACATTGGTCCCAAAGGCTAATGGTGTTGAAGTGGAAGGAGAGTATAATTCTGAATGTATACGGTCCATCGAGTGATGTACAAGGACGCGAAAAGTTTTATAATTCACTGCGACAAATATTTATAAGACACCCAAGACATTGTTTGATGGGAGGGGACTTTAATTGTGTAGATTCCCCAGTTTTAGATAGACTTGGGGGTATTCGATCAGTTCGTCCGGAAAGTAAGGCTTTGAGAAGAGTGGTTACAGAATGGCAGTTAGAGGATGCTTGTCACTTAATGATCTCGTCGCTGGAAGAGTCGAAGTTAGAACCTATCGCTCACTTTACTTATTGGAGAGGTCAACAGGCCAGTCGTCTAGATCGATTTTATGTGTCAGGCAGGTGGTAGTATGGGTGGAGGTAGAACCTCCGCCAGTTTTCTCCGATCATAACCAAGTAGGTTTGTGTTGAAGGATCCAAGTGTATCCAGAAATCTTCCACCCGTTCGTAAATTTTCGTATCCTTTCCCCGGGTCACAGGCGGAGGGAGTCAAATCGATGATTTCGGAAAGGTTACAGGACAGAAAATGGAACTTGAAGGCCGTAAGAAACTGGGATGGAATGATGGATTTTTGTCGGGCGATAGTTTTTAATGTACGAAGAAAAGTTGCACGTAAGAGAAGAAAGAGAGTGCATCAAATGAAGCGGACAATAAGTGAGACCGCGTCAACAAGAAAACACGTTGTCTCCGCCATAGCGGAATCTCTACGTCGAGAGCGGTCAATAAGAAGAGGTTCCCGTCTGCATCGCTCGGCCGCTGATGTGAGATGGTTATTTCAGAGAGCCTCTGTTTGGGAGAGAGACCAGACAGTCTCTAAAATAAACGCAACATAGGGGCCCCGTTTGCAGTGGATTTATCGATCCCAGATCGTTTCGCAAAAACTTGGTCAGGCATACTAGGACAAAGTCACAGAGAAATAGCCAGTCAGGAATTGTTGACCGAAGTACGAAGTTTTATGGAAATTCCAGTTACCCGGCAAGTGACTGACTCTCAAAACAAAGAGTTACTCTCAGATATCACCCCCGACGATGTCGAATGGGCGATCAAGAATATTGACCGGAGGAAGGCAGCGGGACATGATGGTATTGGAAATAACTTTTATAAGGACTTCTCATCAATTTTAGTGGAGCCACTCACGCAGATTTTCAATGACATTTTATTAGGAGGGAAACCTCCACCCTCATTTTATTGAAACCGTGGTTCTTTAACCATTGCGAAAAAAGGGAGACTCTAGTGATGCATTAGACTACCGTCCGATTTCATTATTGACTACCGGATATAAACTTTTCGCGAATATATTAGCACGTCGGTTACAGCTGTTTCTTGGAAATTTGATTGGTGATACGCAACAGGGGTTTGTACTCGGACGCCGAATGGACAAAGCAGTAATTTTAATGAAGGCTTCCTTTGAAGCATACAGAGAAAAGCAGAAGGTGGCAGCAGCACAGAGTGCTGGAGTATTATTCCTGGATTTTAGCAAGGCCTACGACACTGTTGATCGAAGTTACCTGTTTACAGTACTCTCGATGTTTGGTTTCTCGGTGGAATTCGTGGATTTGATGGACCGCTTGCATACCGGAACAACAGCAGCGTTTCTAGTAAATAATCAACTGGCACACCCAATATCCGTCATCTCGGGCATCAGACAGGGCTGTCCATTAGCCCCTCTACTATTTATCCTAGCAGTAGAGCCTTTAGCAATCGCTCTAAATG
>MIQA02001160.1:0-19990 GCA_001887855.2 Sclerospora graminicola | reverse complement strand
CCCCAAGGCATCATCTGAGCCGGAAACGGACACTTTCGTACCGCCCCACCGCCCCAGTACCGCCCATTTGGAAAACACACATCACGTCAAGATCGGAGACTACAATCTGCGTTACTCGTATTACTCGAAACGTGGCTATTACCCGGAAGGTATGTAAGACAAGATGGGCGACTGATTGAACGTTTTTCTTATCGTTTTTTATGTTATTCGATTGCTAGCGAGGAAAAAGGCCAATCAAGACAGCTATTACTGCGAGACGCACTTTGCTGGGGATGATCAGAAGGCGTTTTTTGCCGTCTTTGACGGCCACGGACAGTACGGAGACACATGTTCCCAATTTGCAGCCGAACAGTTGCCAGAGAATATTATTAAAAACTTGGAAGAGAATCTCGGCATCTTGCCCGCGCTTACAAAAGCTCATGAACAGACCAATCGAGCCATGCACGAAGCGAGTTTTGACGACTCGATGAGTGGCACCACGTCGATTTCCGTGCTCTTTTGTGGCAACGAGATCCACGTTTCGAATGTTGGTGATTCGAGAGCAATCATTGCGCAAGAGAATTTCAAGGCATCGTCAAGCGAAGGTGAGGCCAACTTGGTGGCCAAGCCACTGTCGATTGATCAGACGCCGTTCCGCCAGGTCAGTGAAGAAGAAGAAAGAATCGACCACGCTCTCAGTTGCTTTTGTTTCTCACGGCTTTTTATTTATTATGTCTAGGACGAGCGGAATCGTGTCAAAAAATGCGGTGCGCGTATCTTGACTGTCGATCAAGTAGAAGGTTTGGAGCCTATTCATGAGAACTGGGGCATATCACTTGGGGACGAGATTGATGAGAACGGAGACCCGCCACGCATTTGGCATCCGTATGGACAGTATCCCGTACGCTCCACCTTTTTCCCTGATATGTGTGTTATATAGTGCAAATACTTATTGATTGATGGCGTGTTTACGTATTAGGGAACTGCTTTTACTCGCAGTATTGGCGACTTGGTGTCGGAAGAGCTTGGCGTGACAGCTGAGCCCAAATTTTATGCAAAGGGCTGAATCCGCACGATAAATTTATTATCGTTGCGAGTGACGGGGTGTTTGAGTTTCTCACGAGCCAGAACGTCATTGACATTGTAAAAGAGTATGAAAACCCGTCTGAAGCGTGCCATGCGCTTGTCGAAGAGGCCTACAATCGTTGGCTTCAGTTTGAAGTACGAACTGATGATATCACGGCGATATGTATCTTCTTGGACGGTGTTACGCCGTCCAAGGAGCGGGATGGTCCTCGCGGAAGTATTTATGTTGGCGGAGAAGTGTTAGATTTGCAGTCCATGCAAAGGCCAGTGCGTGGCTTTACGAAAAACCACGCACGGAGGAATACTATTGTGGGAACGGACGCTATTCGACTGTCCCTCGGAGAAGCCTTTCTGGATGATGACGAAGACTTTGGACAGCTTCCCAGTTTGATTGAAAGCGAAGCAAAGTCAGTTGAAGAAGAAGGGTGGATTAAGAAAGCGGTCCAGGGCAGTTTTCTATTTAATCATCTAGGCGAGAAAAAGGTGAAATACCCCTGTGCTGCAATCGAATGGTAACCATTTGGCTCACGGAATGATGGTGCTCTTTATAGATTCGCGGGGTGATTTCGGTACTGAAAAAACTTGAGTTTAATGCTGGTGACATTGTGATGCGTCAAGGAGTTCCCGGTGATGCGTTTTACCTGGTCTGTTTATTATCTTCATGGGTTGTCAAGTCTATGTCTATCCTCTCGTCGAATCTAATTGATGTATATGGCTGGTATATCTTATGTTAGGTGGAAAGTGGTGAATTCGAGGCTCGTCACGTCGATAAAGAGGTTTTACCCGAGGATTGCTCGAGTCTGGAAGCGTATGGTAATGTAGTTGAAGTGTACCAGGCTTCTAACGAGTCTCATCCTACCTTTGGTGAGCTGGCGCTTATTTATCCAAAGCCTCGCGTCAATACGGTCATCGCTAAGACAGCAGGTGTGCTATGGGCACTGGATCGAAGTGCTTTCCGCTCCATTTTAATGCAAGGACGACCGCTGCGTGACGTGGTTCGACGTCTTCGCCAGATCAGTTTGTTGCGCCCACTGACCGTCGCTCAGACTAATCTCGTTGCAGAAGAAATGCGAACGGTTGTATTTGAACCAAACCAAGTTGTTCTTCACGAAGGAATGACCGAGCCGGGATTTTTCTTAATTACAAGTGGTCGCATTGAATCGACCTCGAAAACGGACCACGCGGCACCACTTGAACTCAAAACGTTTGACTACTTTGGAGAAGTAGCGCTCGTTCGGCGACGCTCGATCAGGTGACGTCCGTGTTGTTCTTTTTTATTGATCCTGTGGCTGACCGTATTGTTTTGTTTGCCTAGCCAACGTTCGATTCGAGCACTTGAGCGCACCGAGTGCCTCTTTATCCGAAAAGATACGCTCGAATTAGCTGTTGGCAAGTTATCGTCGGTTTTGGAAAAGGACAAGCTGCGTCGTGCACGCAAGTCGCGGATCTCGGAAGCGCAGAAGGAGGCCACGGTTTGTGATTTCGTCTAGCATATCGCCTTGTGTTTCGCTATATCGCCTGGACTAAAAACCGTTTGCATCCTTTTGTTTTTTGCAGACCAATACACTGGTGCAGTTTGATAACGAGACGAGCACTATGATGCCCAAGTCCATCGATGACTTGGAAGTTGTTGGAAGTGTATTGTCTGATTTGATTAACACTGTTCGTTTGGTGGACGTGAAAGGCTCGTCGCCACCCGTCTTTATGACGTTACGGTCTGTGAGCAAACAAGCTATTGTAGATGCTGGTATGCAGAAACACATGAGTGGCGAGCGGGATATTTACGTGTCTCTCTATGGACAAAATGCTTTGGTGCCGCAACTGTTTGGCATGAACTCGAATGACTCGGACATTCACATGCTCTATGACACTCAAATCGTCGGTACACTTGAGAGTTTCCTGACGGGCGAACCACATGGAGAATCCTTTGTTCGTTATTATGCGGCGCAAGTTGTCATGGCACTCGAGTTTTTACATGCGGTACGTTAAACAGACTGCGTCTTCAAGTGTTGAGACGAATTCTTACGACTGTGAAATGGGATAGGAGGGTGTGGTCTCGCGGATGGTTGATCCTATTAATCTCATGGTTGACCGAAGTGGAAATCTTCGCATGATTAATCTGAGGTAAGCTCCTCATTTTGTACCGTCATTTCTTCTTACTTTACTGATCGATCCATTGCCGTAGACTCTCGAAATACGTTGGACGTGGCCGAACGTACACCGTGTGTGGAACCCCAGAGTATCTAGCCCCGGAGCAAATTACGGGCGAAGGCATGTATTCATTCCTTCAAGTCTTTTGTATGCGCATTTTTTTTCTTCTTCTCTCTCTTGACGTTTACGTTGTATCGACCGTAGGCCACAATATTGCTGCGGATTACTGGGCACTTGGTGTCCTCATGTACGAAATGCTTACTGGTGCGACACCCTTTAAACCCCGACAAGACAAGAACGATCTGGAGATTCTAAACGACATTGTTTCATTTCACCCGGTGCAATTATCATGGCCTGAGCAAACAAGTGCGGAACTGAAGGACATGATTGAGAACCTTTTAAGCCCAGACCTGACCACGCGTCTCGGGTACTCGGATGTTCGTGCAAGTGCCTGCGAGCCGTTGAAAAAGCACGCGTTTTTCGCTGGCATTTCGTGGGAAGCTACCAAGATGGGCTCCTTCTCGGTACGTCGTAGAAACTACGGTAGTGGCTGATGGAGTGGTAACTTATTTTTGACATTTTTGGTATCGAGCAGGCACCACTTGAACCCGAGGCTGCTTCCGAATTCAATCAAATTACAGCATGTGGCAGTCAAGAAAAGTTGAACATTGGAAACATGTATACTGGCGACGTGGACTGGTTTGCCGGCTTTTAGAAATTGTAGAATTGGCCCCATGGCCGAGGTTGGTTGATTGAAAAAGCAAAGAGCAACGATCTTAGCCACGTTAATATAGTACTTAGTATGTAGTACCGGTACGTATTTGTTCCTATCAGTTCGACTCGAAACTGAGCTGAGTGATGGTCATTTCACCAATACAAACGGTGCACTCTTGCAACAAAGTCTAAGAACAACCTCATTAAATACCGTAAGTTAGTATTCTCACCAAGTGGCTATTGAATTCAGAGGGACGCACCGTATCATGATCCACACGTTCAGCAATACCAGGAAAGTACGTTTCAACAGCTTGCACGGCTTTAGCCTCACTCTAAAGTATACAATAATAATCCCCCATTATACGATGAGATTGGGACTGGATAATCTATAGAAGGAAAAAAAGCACTTACTAACAACATCGAAGGCTGAAACTGGATCGAATCACTGTGCAGCTGACAGAGCGTTCCCCCCGTCTTGCTTACCACTAGCTTTACTTCCTTGTCTAGTGCAAAGTGCATTACTGTAAGCCGATACTCTTGATAGCCACCATCTGGACACGCCACACTAGCATTTAAGTACATTTTAGCTATATACATACATTCAATCCCATCATTTCCCTCCTACATTGTACAGTACCAGTCATCCACAGGGAGCTCTTCGCCCAGTAGACCGAGCTGCGTGCGACTTGACGCGCATATAAAGTAACCTTGGAACCAATTACCATCTCGAGGGAAACACAGAGCTGCTTGGCCACCGCTACTAGCAAAAGGCACCGCCATTGTCTTTTTTACCGATACGCTACCGGTGTCTATTCCTTCAATGCAGCTGTGTTGCTTGACCGAAGACACGGCACTTGTGCATGCGACGGAAAAGTTGAACCTCGGCGTCTTACCAGTACAACCCCCTGCCTTTTGCTACCGTCGAGCGGAAAAGGACAAGTACCGACTATCGTGGGCTATGGTGATAAGAACTAAAGGACTTGTGGTGATGGGTGCCGTGATTGCCGATCTAGAGCTAGAACGGAATGGACAGCGAACGGTGCAACTTCGTACGCTTGCGGTGGATGTTCGATTTCGACGGCAAGGGATTGGGAGACTGTTGGTGATGAAAGTAATTGAACAAGCGAAGGAAGCAGAGAAAGAGAGAGAGGAGGAGATTACGGCCGTACGACTTCATGTTCATGCTGGAAACGAGGAAGCGTTGGCATTCTACAAAGCTTTGGGGTTTGTAGAAAAAGCCACAGTGGACAACTACTACCGCCACTTGAAGCCACGTACGGCGTTCGTGATGGAGTATGCCTTGCATTAAATCATTGGCTACAAGCATCTTCGCCGATAAATCTTCCTAGTATAGCTGCAAGGCACAATTGCGCCCCCAATACAGCTCGAGGCCAGCAGTGACGAACGTGTGCATACAGTAGTACAAGGCGAACCAGTGCATCACTATCGTGGCTCCCTGTTGCTTTGCAATCTGCTCGTCAGGGTCAGCGAAAGTAGTTTAGCATTCGGTTTCCAGTTTAGCATCCAATGTTAGCACATAGGTTGCCAATAATATAAAAATCCAGCCTTCTGCTATTCATCCTCGCCGGAGAACCTCGTGAGCCAAGTAGTACCAAGTGAAAATTTGTCATGGGAAGGTAGCTGAAATCTTCGTTCGAGAGATCGGACTGATTCCATTTCCACATCTACAGTTTTTTAACCGGTTTAGCCGTTGGTTGATTCATGTTTAGCCTTGGTTGCCATGGTTGTCCTTGTCCAGGTATGTACTTAGGTAGTCCATGTTGTTCTCTCGCGAACCGGTTCATCATAGATGTAAACATGGTTTTCATTTGTTCCGGAACTTCCGTTTCCAACAACTTAGGCCATTTTAGTGCTCCTACTACCGTGTGTCAATGTGGTAAGTCTGTAACAAGATGAAGGCTACCCCTTGACTGTTCATTTACGAACGGGCTCGACACATTATCTGTAGTGCAGTCATCAATGTAAGGTTTAGAAAAAGATTATTGTTCATTGAAGCGGCAACCAAGAGGCGGATCGTCTAAAGGATGTGCGTGCGAATGATCCTGAGTTGGACAAGGTCAAACCCCTGAACCTCAACCACTTGTACTGTAATCTGCTTAAGTACCTTTTGTTGAAGACAGAATGACTCCAACGGCAACAGCTCAGGAATAAAAACTACCGAAGAACTTTCTGGTTTCTATTCTTTCCAAGATTGATTGATTGGCTAGGACCATTTGCTTCTTCCCAGATTAATTGATTGGATAGGATTACTTGTAGATTTTTTTTTAAATGAGCTAATTCAGTTTTCCATTTACTTCCTACGTTCACAGTTCCGCCTCTGCACTATATCCCTCTTCAGGTTATGAGCCCAACTACGGCAGAGACAAATGATGTCTTAAATGAAGACAATTATTTCGTATGGGAGTTTAACGCTCGGATGAAACTCGCCAAGAAGGGACTGCTGGAACATATTGACGCGACGAAGGCTCCGAGCGAAGATGATGCTAACGCCTCGACATGGAGTGTAAACGATATGAAGGCCTTCGCAATTATTTGTACGATGATAAATCCAAGTCTTCAGTCCATGGTTCGGAATGCAGGAACGACTGCAGAAGCTTGGGATGTTTTAAGGAGCTTCTTTCTTCGTAGAAGCATTCACAATAGGGTGCAGATGCGTCGACAGCTCCACGAGTTTAAAATGCAGAAAGGAAGAAGTGTGATGGATCATTTTCTCAAGTTTGACGAGTTGTGCATGTCAATGCAAGCCATCGGTGATGAAGTTTCGCTGGATGAGCAGCTCGTGATTTTACTTGGAAGCTTGTCTGATGAATACGATTCGATCGTGAAAATTCTCGAGAACATGAGAGAGATTGATTTATATCAAGCAAAAGAGATGCTTCGTCGTGAATACGAAGGTATTGCTCGAAAGGAAAAGAGCGAACTCGCGTTGAAGGCTACAAGAAACTTCAAGAGTGGCAATTTTCGGTCGAAGGAAAGAAGAAACAAGTTTTCGGGAACGTGTTTTCTGTGCGGCAAGTGTGGGCATAAAAAACAAGATTGCTGGAAGAATCAAGACAATAAGAAGAACTCTGAGCAAGCGTTTACTGTGAGTGAACATGGACCTGAAGGTTGGCTACTTGACAGTGGTGCAAGCAGTCATATGTGTCCATTTCGCGATGAGTTTATGGAGATTCGATCGCTTAATAGGTCTGTTAGCGTTTCGATTGCAAATGGAGAAACTGTGATGGCTGCTGGAGTCGGAACAATTCGCATCGTCCTGAAAAACAAGAAGCCAATACGAATTGAAGATGTGTTGTACGTTCCGGGGTTGGATCGTAGGCTTTTGTCAATTCCAGCACTTTCCGAAAAAGGTTTACACGTGACCTTTCGCAATAAAACATGCGCGATCAGGAATGATAAAGAAGTAGTGACTCAAGTGACCCAAAAGGGAAAAATGTTCGTGTTAGAATGTGAAACACTGGAAACAGCATGCACGAGTAAAGAGGTCGGTGGTGAAGCCAAACGTGTGAGTTCAAGTGTATGACATGCGCGATTAGGACATCTTCCAATGAAGACAATGAAAAACCTTGACAAGTGTGTTGCAGGATTTAAGATGCAAGAGTCGTCTATTGTTGATGGTGATCAAGACGAGATATGTGAAGGATGTGTGACTGGCAAGTCATCCATCAAGCCGTTTCCAAAGTCAGGTTACGGTGAAGTGAAGACCACTTCACTACTTCAAATTATTCATAGCGACGTAATGGGTCCAATGGAGACCAAATTGCAAGGAGGAGCAAGATTTGTGGTAACTTTTCTGGATGATTTCTCACGCTATGTGGTCGCATATAACGTCGCACACAAGTCCGACGTGATTGATAAGTTCATTGAATTCAAGTCAATGATGGAAAATCAGTTGAACACTAAGATCAAATGTATTCGCACAGACAATGGTGGCGAATACATGAACAAACGTTTTTTTTTGCAGAAGTGTGTCGGAAGGCTGGAATCGTGCACCAAGCAACAGTACCATATTCGCCGCAGCAAAATGGTATGGCCGAACGAATGAATCGGACACTGATGGAACGTGCAAGGTCGATGTTGAACTTTATGCACGTGGAGAAGAAGTGGTGGGCCGAAGCAATGAATACTGCAGTATATGTGACCAACCGAGTTACATGCGCTTCTTGTCCGACCAAGACTCCTATTGAAGTATGTTTTGCAACTAAACCAGACATATCACACATGCGAGTTTTTGGTGCTCAGGGCTACGCACACATTGACAAAGGAAAGCGCTCTAAATTGGACAAGAAGGCATTTCGATGCATGTGTTTGGGGTACTCGCATGAAGCGAAGGGATACCGCGTATGGAATTTTGATTCTAAAAGACTAGTGATCACGCGATCGGTGACTTTCCAAGAATTACCAAAGTCCAAGTATGTGCAAGTTGTTTGTGACACCACAACGCATATGAATCATGACAATGATGACAATGAAGCAGCGGTGCAATTACCAGTTCCTTCTACGCCAAGTGTAGTAGAACCAATGGTGGTAGATCAGACTGGAAATGATCAACCAATTTCACCTCCTCGTGAATTTGAGTCTTTGAACCCGCATCAAGATTTTATGCATTCATCTGATCCTGCTTTCGACATTGATGATGTTTACATGGAACCAACCGATCTTGATGTGGATACAAATCAGGATATTGTGCCCAGGGGGAGCCCGAATAATCTTGACGAATGCGTAGTCATGCAATCCTCTCAGTATGGTGGACACAATGCCCCGCTTGCGTTATCCCCATCAATTCAAGACTCTCAAGCTTTGGTTCCAATGGAAATGTCTAATGCTATCGTTCCAGCACGCAGTGATGAACAAGTGGAGCGTGCGCCTAAAAGAAATCGCATTGCGTATGAACAAGCTAATGCTGCACTCGAAACACCATCGACATACCAAGATGCAATGGCGTCTCCTCAATCCAAGATGTGGTCTGCGATAAAAACTGAGTTACAGGCGCTTCACACAAAGAAGACATGGACAGTTGTGGAGAAAACTCCAAATAAAACTGTAATCGGAACCAAGAGGGTGTTCGCAATCAAGCGTAATGAAGATGGTGAAATTGAGCGGTTTAAGGCCCGACTAGTGGCGTTGGGTTATCGACAAACCTATGGAGTTGACTATTACGATACGTACTCTCCAGTCGCGAACATTAATTCAATTCGTGTCTTCCTCGCAGTGTGTTGTCATTATGGTATGGTTATACAACAATACGATGTTGATACTGCATTCATCAATGGTGTTCTAGAAGAAGACGTATATATTCACATATCTCAAGGTGTGGATGCGCAATCAAATCAAATTTTGAAATTAAATCGAAGCTTGTACGGACTGAAACAATCTGCAGCAACATGGTTTAAAACGATTTCAAGTGTTTTTAGGTACATGGGCTTTGTGGCATGTGTTTCACCGTGCGTATTCGTTCGTCAGGATGACGATTTATCATGGGTTTACGTGACTTTGTATGTCGACGACATGCTTATTGGAAGCGTTTCGGGTGACTCTATTAAGAAAGTTGCTGATGAATTATCGAGTCATTTCCAGCTAAAGACACTCGGAAAAGTGCGGTTAATCTTGGTATCGAAGTCGGATACGAGATGAGTATGGAACACCTCAAGATAAATCAGAGCGCATGTATTGCCAGAATGCTTGAGAAATTCAACCAAGTCGGCTCAAAACCGGTATACAATCCGAGTGTTGAAGGCCAAAACATGGTCAAACGTGAAGAGAAGGATCCAAAAATGGATAATCGTCCGTATCAATCTCTGGTGGGATCGCTTCTATATGTGGCCATTGGAACAAGACCGGATATTGCGTTCGCGGTGTGTCAACTGAGTCGCCATTTAGAGAAGCCAAGTGAAGAGAACTGGAATGCGGCCATTCGTGTGCTGCGCTACTTGAAGACAACTGCAAATAATGGGATTTGCTGAGAAGGCAAGTTAGGTGGGCTGAAGTTGAGTGCATTCAGTGATGCTGACTGAGGAAGTAACAAGGATAATCGACGTTCAACATCAGGAGTGATGGTGATGATAAATGATTCTCCAGTCGTATTCAAGTCAAAACTACAAAACAGTGTATCTCTGAGCACTGCGGAAGCTGAATATGTGGCACTTTCATTGTGCGTTCAAGAAGTTCTATGGATGAAGAGTCTATTGTTGGAAATTCAGATCAAGATTGCCAACCCCGTCATTGTGCATGAAGACAACCAGAGTACAATTGCTATTGCGAAAAATGAGGGATATCAAAGCCGAGCCAAGCACATTGATATACGATATCATTTCGTACGTGACCAAGTCAAGAACAAGATCATCGATCTGGAATATATTGAAACCAAGATACAGCTTGCTGATATCCCGACCAAAGCAATTTCGACGAAGAAGTTTCAGTTTCTCGTGGCAAATCAAACATTGGAAACTTTCCGTCGAGGGGGAGTGTTGAAGACAGAATGTGAGTGGATGACTCCAACGGCAACAGCTCAGGAATAAAAACTACCGAAGAACTTTCTGGTTTCTATTCTTTCCAAGATTGATTGATTGGCTAGGACCATTTGCTTCTTCCCAGATTAATTGATTGGATAGGATTACTTGTAGATTTTTTTTAAAATGAGCTAATTCAGTTTTCCATTTACTTCCTACGTTCACAGTTCCGCCTCTGCACTATAACCCTCTTCACCTTTTAGTGGTCATTATACAAAATGACATAACGTATTGCAGCAGATTATGAGCGACATCAGTTTATGAGCGCAAAAAACGAGATTGGCCCATCATCATTCACCATAAAAAAATCGCAACTGATGATTGGCGGGATTTTTGTCGAAGCAGTTTATGGCGCTTTTGACGGTGCGTCAATTTAGCACTAGTATAGAGATGATTTAGACTTGAATGGTCGAAAACGGCGCTTAGATAGTAATGTTAATGTAGATGAGGTTGAGATGTAGATGAGGTATGTAAAACGAAATAGAAAAGATATGTGACATACTTCTCATTTAATGCATTTCGCTTCGCCAGCAGGCTACGTAACGATCTTAATAATATGAAGAAGCGCCTAAACTGGGACCCCAATCAAGGCTAATTGGCAATATATGTTGGAGAGAAGAAGTTGAGAAAATTAAACAAGTTGTGGTACGTCGTCGATCGCTCCACGCGGTTACTGCGAGCAAAGAGTGCATTTGTCTGAGATGATATCCTTTCCTCACTATTTTGATGATAGTCGTTACTATCTTGCTTCCAAAACTCCGAAACGAAAAGATGTCGCTATATCATGCTGCAGTTCCGAAAGGCTGTTTCGCAGCTTCGACGCCGAACAAAAAGTCTCGATACACTTTAAATCCATCGTTTGCTATTCAAATTTTTAAATACTTTTTAAAGCAACCGTTTAAGCAGCTGATACTTGACGATATTTTTTACCATAACATAAACTTTCGGTTTGAAATGAATATCTAAGAAAAATGACCATTACTTTACACTCGCAAAAGCAATGGTAAATCTGAGCACATGTCCGAATATCCACGTTCACAGCAACCCAAACCTTATTTTTACCGATTTTATGCAGTGCTTGGCTGCTTTCAGGGACTGCTTCAATCCGATATTCAACTTCATCCTTCACTCAGTTTAGTGCGTTGTAATAACTTAATATATGTATGGGGCTTGCGAAAGTGGTTTAAAAAAATAAACATTTCCCAAGACTGCTTTCATTAACGAAAAAATGCTATATTATAAAAACCAACTACCATAATCCTCTCCTACTTCTTCTTTGGGGTCTAGTCATATCGCTAATATTTTTGTATAAATTTGCATACGATTGGTCATATTTATTCATGAAAATGTCTCCCCATATATAATTGCTTATAAAACATAATGATAGTGGTGGTGGTGGTGCTGATACTTCTTTGCTCGACATACTCAATAGAGATACTATTTACTTATCATTAACATCAACTAATTGTCTACCCCTAATCGTTTGCTTGAATGTCAAACGAAGTATTAACCCGGCCTTGTGACGCTACATTGATGGGGAGTGTAAAAAGCACTCTACGAGTTTTTTTCAGCATGTCCACGAGTCTTGCAATGTCAATACTAGAGATAAATAAATCTGGATACCGATTTAGTCGGTACTACTGTAATACCGAGATTAGTATGGACGGTAAATACTATCAGTACCGAGTACCTAGATTATAGGCTATCGATACTCAATATCAATCCAACATTACTCAGGGCGGTATCGGTACGGTCACTGACTAATTAAGGTGGGGGAGTAGCTACAAGTTTATAGAGGAAAGTTCTCTGTTTGCTTTCTAGCACTCACCCGATCTGGTTGAGTTTGACGAACTACCAAGAAAACAAGTAGCTACCATGACAATGCGCGTCTCGGACCCTGGGTCCGGCCCCCATCAAGTGATGGTACGTCGGAGTACCCGACACGTTAAGTCGAGCAGTTACCCCGCTCACCTGGAAGTGCGGAAGTAGGGGTTAACAAGACGCACGGGAATGGATTAGAGGACAAGAAGCCTCAAACAAAAACGACCGTAGCCACAGAACCTGATTCTGAAGAGAACCAGTCTAAACAAGCCGGTCATCTTAAACCTGATTCTGAGATGAATACTCCGCCAGGTGGTACGTCGGATAAATCAGATATCAGAATCATTTCCGCAACAGTACCACCGTCGGGGAAAGCAGAAATTAAGGTCAATTTAGTCGCGGACCTGGCCGGGGCACTGCGGGCTGCACTAGAAAAAACTCCCAGACTTCACCCCGCGTGAAAGCATGGGTGGACACTATGATGCAACTGTTTGAGCAGATCTATGTAAAGGCTAAAGGGCCAGCATCGAAGCTATCACCCAGTGCGCAACGACTGCCAAAATTAAAAAAAAGGCGAAAGTGAATGTCTCTTAGACTTTTTTGAACATATTGTGGTCAAAACAAAACAAGAATGAACAGAATGGAGACACCAAATTCTTGTGCGGCTCTCAGTGCGCAGAAGTCGAACCAAACATTTGAATAGATATTACCGAAAATGATCGGACAGGCAGCTGTCCGTCAAGCAGATCAAGAGCCGCCACCATTGACAGGATGGGTTGCAAAACTTACACCAAACGAAACTTCACCGGTACAAAAAGTTGCAACAAAATAATTTCTTTTCCGCACTGAAATTTAGGATGGAGCAACAATACCTGAATTACGGACAATATGTGACACGGAGCGAAGGTTTAAGAGCCGCTGGCTGTCATGGCAACAGCTAGCAATCGTGAGCGTGAGCGTCAGCTCGCGCAAGATTTTGTTAGGGAAAACTTACCTAACTGGTCACAGAGTGCTGTGACCACTGTGATAGAGATGATCCGGACCATAGGGCCCGAGTTCATCTCTCTCCTCCGCGGTAAGACCCCGGAGGAAGCCTTAGAGACGGTTACCCGTTTCAAGAGGATGTATGTTGATCCTCAGGAGCGTAACGCAATATTGCGGTCGCAAACGTCAACAACACCAACGCCCGCACCTAGCGCGAGCCTTGAAGTGGTAAAGGTGCGGATTCCGCCCTTTACTGACGAAGGGGGTGAACCCCTTCGTAGGTGGTTCGCAGAGGTGGAAGATGCCCTCCCTGCGCAAAAGAGTGTGGACCCGCGTTCAAAAGCTTATTTCGCCACCACATGCCTAGGCGGTCGCGCCAGGGCATGGGCGGTGAGCCGCAGATCCACTGATGGATCTGCGTTCCTGACGTATCAGGATTTAAAAGCTGAGCTGAAGCTCAACTTCGAAGCTCCAGAAATGGAGCTTAGTTGCCGCGAAGAGTTCATGGAACTCAGGCAGGGCAAGCTGAGCCTACATGCGTACGCTCAGAAAATACAATATTTGTTATCAAATATTGTATACGAGCCGGTGCCCCCTGCCATGCAGGTCACCGCCTTCATGAAGGGACTGAATGACGGTCCCATCAAACAGAGTCTTTATCGGGTTCCCCCAAAGACTCTGAGGGATGCTATCGACCAAAGCATCCGAGAGGAATTCAGCATGCGTTCAGCAGCAGCGCATGCTGGGGTTATGGGGTTAGTCGAAAAGCGCAAGCGCCTTTCGACTTTAACATGCCGCCAGTGCAGCATGTTAATAATAACAATTTCTCATCGAGACGAAGTTCACACTTCGTCCCGAGACACCAAAACCCGCGCCAGGGCGCGGGCGGAGGAGGTCCAGAACCGATGGACCTATCGGTTGCAGTTGCCTCGACACCGAGGCAACCGAAGAACAAGAAGTTTCTTCGCTGCAATAGATGCGCGAAGATGGGCCATTACGCCCATGAATGCATGGCGCCGCGTCCGGCGCCACGCAGTCAGCGGACTGGACAGTCCGCTGGTAAGCGACATCAACAGGGGCAACCCTCTGTTGATGCAAAAAACGTCAACAACCAGTAGGGGCGGGGCGCCCTACTGGACGGGTTATCTCACATGCCGACATCGGGCATGTGAGGATAATAGCCCCAGACGGGACTATGTCCTGTCAACGTGTGCAGGGTGAAGAGAAACCTCTCATCACCCTGGAGGTTAAGCCGCATGGAAACGATGTCCCCATGTGTGCTCTGTTTGACACAGGAGTGTCAAACAATTTCGTTACAACTGAGGTTCTAACGTCGTTGAACTTCGTGGAGATTGAATCTCCACGAAGCATGTTGTCAGTCCGGTTAGCAACAGGTGCAACCGTGACTATACCAAAGCGTGTGATTCGCACACGCTTCGAGTTAGACGAACTGTCGTTCGAGGACGAATACATCGTCCTCGATCTTGACGACAAGTTCGATGTGATCTTGGGCATCCCTTGGATGTCCAAGCATCAACCAACGATCGACTGGGTTAACCTGTCGATCGACTGCGGCGGTCTCACAGGATCTGATCACCCTGTGAGTAACCCGGCTGTATCTAATGATACAACCGCAGAGTCAGACAGTCTGGTGGGTAGCGATGGCACCACCAGGTCTGATCCGACTAGATCAGCGGATGGTACACCCGCTGATCAAAGTCCAGAGGGACTTACACACGCAACGAACGAGTCGTTGCGTGTCAGTAATGTGTGCAACACGGGTGAAAAACACTCCCGTGTTGAAGTTACTACTACGGCCGATGACGGTCGTGGTATAGAGAATTTACACACGGTGGGAAACACCCACCGTGAAAATAATGAAACTGTCACGGAAGTAAATGACTTCCGTGTCGAAAATGAAGAACTCACGACTGAGAGCAGTCGTGAGTGCACGAGCACCATGGTAGACAGTGGTCACCATGAGGAGAATGCCTTGTGCACGAGTGATAATCACCGTGCAACAGATCAGGCAACAGATCAGACGAGTGCGTCTGATCTCGCAGCTGTGTCCGTCGAGACGATCAACGTCTTGACGCAGACAGAGACTGGATTAGCTACCCAGTCTCTCACACTTGACAACCCTCCGAACTTAAGTTCAGAGGTGATGGCCCTTCCAGCCTTGAGCTGGAAGAAGTTCGTAAAGAACTTGCGCAATGATCAGATCGAACAGATCTGCGTCATTGTCGCATCTGATGAGGTTGTGGATATTCGTGAACGAATATCCACTTTACAATTAGAAGGCATTGGGAACGAACTCGTTCCCAATGAGCAGAATGCATCAAACCAAAGTTCAGCGCTTTGAAGCGCAGAGCTGGGAGTCGCTTAAGGCGACTTCTCCGTACTACGAGGTACTTAGGGAATACGCTGACGTATTCCCTGAAGAAGTACCTTGTGAGCTCCCTAAAGATAAGGAAACTAGGCACGAGATTGATCTCGTGCCTGGCACGAAGTACTGTGTCACGCGGCAATGGCCATTGCCGCGTGACCAAGTCAAAGCGATCGACGAGTTCTTTGAAACTCGTCGTAAGGCGGGACATGTGCGGGAGTCTACCTCACCGCACTCCAGTCCCACCTTTTGTGTGAAGAAATCCACTGGTGGGTGGAGAATCGTTCATGCTTTTAATAAGCTGAACGCAGCCACGGTACCGGCGCAGACGCCGATACCGCGGAAAGATGTCATCATTGATGGCATGAGCGGGAGCACCGTTTTCAGTGCTCTCGACTTGAGGGATGGTTTCTACCAAATCCTCATGCGTGAGAAGGATATCCCTCTCACGGCTGTAAGCACCCCAAGCGGTATGCTTTGGGAGTGGCTTGTAATGCCGCAGGGGCTTCGAAATGCCCCTGCCACCTTCAATAGATGCGTGACGCATCTATTGCGTCCGGTGCGAGAATTCGCACCGAGCTATTTTGACGACGTGTTCATCCATAGTAAGGCTGAACATGGTAAGACTGATGTAGATGTTCATAAAGAACATCTACGTCAGGTGTTAGAGCTTATGCGCAAGCACAAGCTCTATGCAAATTTGAAGAAGTGCACCTTTGGTGCACCTGAGATACCCGTTCTTGGCTGCTTTGTAGGCAAGAACGGAGTGCACCCTGATCCGGAAAAGATCAGGGTGATCGTTGAATGGCCTACGCCAAACAACGTCAAGGAACTCCGAAAGTTCCTTGGGTTGGCGACATACTTGCACAAATATTCGTGCAATTATGCCGGTTTAATTCGACCTCTTTCTCAATTACTTAAGAAAGATGTCGAATGGCACTGGGATACCCAGTGCCAAGATGCATTTGATGCAGTCAAGCGTAGCTTGACTGAAGCTCCCGTCTTGGCGATAGCCGATAACGAGCGACCGTTTCACGTCGTTTGCGACGCGAGCGATTTCGCCATCGGCTGCGCCTTGATGCAGCGCGATCACGATGATCGTGATCGCGTGATATTTTATCAATCGCGTCAGTTGCGCCCAGCCGAGCGCAACTATCCAGTGCATGACAAGGAACTCCTTGCCATGAAGTATGCACTGGCAAAGTTTCGGATCTATCTCTTAGGAGATAGACCGTTTGTGGTTTACACGGACCATGCGTCGTTACGCACGGCCGTGAATTCACCACACATCTCCCAAAGAATGGCACGTTGGCTGTCATTCTTTGCTGAATACAACTTCACGGTTGAATACAAACCGGGAAAGTTGAACGTGATAGCGGATGCGCAATCACGACGCCCCGATTACGAGGCGAAACCGTCTGTAACGGAGGCAACCAGTGCAAACTCAATACGTTGCACTGCTCTGTCGTCGTCACTCGTACGACAGGTACGTCAAGCGTACGAAACAGACGAGGAAACTCGTCTACTGATTGATTACCTTAGTAATCAATCTGATCGGAAGCGCGAGGAACTTCCAGAGTTCCTTCGCGCTTGCGTGCATCGTTATCGATTGCACGATGGTCTGTTGCTTTATAGCACAGACCAAGATGATGTTAGTCGCATCGTCGTTCCAAACGACGATGATCTCAAACATCAAATTTTGTTTGAGTACCATGATGCACCGATTTCGGGGCATCAAGGTCGAGAGAAGACGTATGCTTCTCTCGCACGCGATTTCTACTGGCGTAACCAGTATAAATGGGTACGCAAGTACGTACGCGCTTGCGAGATATACCAGCGCGTCAAGCCTGCGCACTCTGCGCCGGCTCCCCTCAAATCTCTGCCGGTTCCGACAGAGTGTTGGAAGTCCATTTCCATGGACTTTATCTTTGGTCTTCCGGCTGATCACAGTCGGAAAACAGGAATAGTGGTCTTTGTAGACCGCTTCAGCAAGATGGTTCATCTTGCTGCAGTGTCAGCGAATGTCACCGCTGCGCAAACGGCGCGGATATTCGTTGACACGGTATTCCGTTTACACGGAATGCCGGAAAACATAGTCTCGGATCGTGATCCAAGATTTACAGGGCGTTTCTGGCAAGAAACGTTCTCGTTATTGGGCACGCAGTTGAAGATGTCAACCGCGGACCATCCGGAAACGGATGGGCAGACTGAGCGCGTTAACCGCGTTCTCGGAGACATGCTGCGCTCATACGCGCATGCCTTCGAGCAGTGGAGCGATTATTTGCCACTCACTGAGTTTGCAATCAACAACTCGGTGCATGCTTCTACAAAGCATACACCGTTCTACGTGAATGCCTTACGGCATCCACGAACCCCGACTTTACTTGGCGGTACGCCAAATTTAAGTGGGGAGGGACACGCTCAAATTTTGAGCGAGTCGATGCACAAGCTGCAGCTGCAACTTGCGAAGAAACCAAAGAATCTTCTATTGTTACCACAGAAGAAACTCAAGCAGTTTCGGAAACCGAAACCGCTTATGCGGAATATGTGTCGGCAGCAATGGCTGCAGACAATGAAAACAACCCATCTACTGCCAATAAAACAGTAGATGAATTCGTATTACAGCGTCAAGCTGTAATACGCTATGTAAAAGACGCGCTTGCTTCCGCTTTTGACAAGCAGAAGCAGAATGCAGATAAGAATGGAAGGAAGAACACAAATTCCTTTCAAAAAGGTGAATTTGTATTGTTACTTCCTCCGGGGCAAAATAAACGCAACATATACACAAAATCCATCGTAATTTGTTCAAAATTACGTTTTAGAGAACACAGATTGGATGAAAAGAAAGCACCAGATCACCTCTTTCTGTTCATATTTTTTCTCATTGAATTTCATCCTAGAAACAACGCTATGTCGGAATGAATGGACACAGCGAGCGGCGGTCGACAGGAAAACTCCCGCCCTAGTCCAAGATGGTAATCAGGACGTATTAAAAGCATTCAAAAAACGTTTATCAGCAACAGTACTGTTATAGGACGAAGTTTCTACTCCTCAAGAGTGCCAAGCGTTTCGCAGTCCAGAGTGGCCCGAGCTTAATGCCGTTGTTCGGGCGGTAAATATCGCAGTTTTTAGCACTGGAAGCGCCTGAACGTGATGGATGTTCATTTTTTGCTGGTTGGATTCATTTGCTGTTGATCAGCAATATTACGAAGCAAGTGGATTACTACACCAAGACATAAAGGCTAAGAAGATGTCCTAGCTGCTGTGGTCCGACCAAGGTACTCTATTGAATTGTTTCTTGTTATTTTTAATAATTTCTAAGTTTATATGGGCCGTTTTTAATAGCTCGCCCGTTCTCTTCTGATTGTGAGCCCCTATAGTGAATATTTGTATAAGATGATAATCCGATACTATCAATTTAGATTTGTTGCGTTGTTTTTGGACACCTGTATACTCCGATCGTGCGTTTATTTTGCCCCGGAGGAAGTATCAAATACTAATTTGCCTACACATGCAATTAGCAACTTCCCTACACGGAAGTTGCTCCCTAAGTTCATTGGACCTTTCAAGGTCCATAGCGTAAAGGGGAATGCCTATACATTAGACATTCCCGCGGCCATGCGCCTTCACCCAACGTTTTACGTTGGGAGGCTCAAGCCGTACCGATCGTCTACGTCTTCGGACGAGACGCATCGCCACGGCGAATGCCGTGCTTCTTCAAGTCTCCCAAGAGAGACTTGTAATCGGTCTCCAACCGATTGTGAGAAGTCTGGAGAGTCTCCATCTCCGACTTTAGCCGATCAATCTCGACCAGCAGAAGATCATTCTTCTGCTGGTCACGAGATGCTCGCTCAAAATGTCGCGAATCTTGTCTCGATGAGTACGATACGTCTTCATCGAGTGCGACATGTCGGCGCTCAAGGCGTTACAGTGCCTCTCGAGCTTGCGGAGTTGGTAATCATGCTCCGCAACAGCAACGCCGAGGAAATTATCAACCCCCGTCGCCCTGATTGATAATCAGGGGAATAAGCGTTATATTCTCGAGGGCTTGCTATCGAAGCGCTCGGTTCCCTATAAGAAGGGGCAGCGTACCGAGTACCTGGTACGCTGGTTGGGATATTCCCAAGAGTTTGACTCTTGGGAACCGATTGAGGTGCTAAGGGCGGATGCCCCTGACCTCCTGCATGAGTTTGAGAAGGATACTTCTCCTCAAACTCAAAAGAAGCATCAACACTAGGTGTTGTTGGCTGCAAAGCATCGGTACTAGGTGCCGATGCAGTAAGAGCATCAATGAGGCTCTTAACACTAGCGGGTACTGAGTAACCTCGGTACCCTCTTA
>MIQA02001159.1:0-31902 GCA_001887855.2 Sclerospora graminicola | reverse complement strand
CGGTAGCAATATCCACTCTCTTTTACATAAGCTCTATATTTTTCCTTTTTAAATTCTGATGTCCACACTGCATGTATTTTAATATGATTTCATCCCTACTAATGATGAGCAACATTTGTCTGAATCCCAAATATTTATGTTGTTGAAGCTGTTGAGGAGGAGACCTTTGTAGTAATGGTCCTTAGTTCGCAAACCTATTGCTACTTCTAAGCCAATCATTCTTATGGAACCTCAAAGAACACTTTAAGAAAGCTCTGACGTCATCTAATGACGTCATTAGGATGACGTCATAACCGGTATCAAACCGGTACCCTACTGTAATAATATGCTGGTCGTATTTAATATGCGGCGCTATATCAACACTTCCACTCGCCGCTTATGCTATACGCGCCTGGGTCCGATGCCACTAGCCAGCATCAAGTACCTGAGTCTCTTGGTTCCCAGAGCCTTGATTAGCATGTCCGCCTACTGGTCCATCGTTGACACGTACTTGACAATGATGGTTTCTCGTGTCACATTCTCTCGGATGAAGTGATAACGAATGTCAATGTGCTTGGTTCTACCGTTATATCCTGCATTATTGGCCAGCCCGATTGCACCTTGATTATCTTCCCAAATCTCCGTAGCTCCCACTTGTTGGAGACCCAGATCTCTGAGCATCGTGCGAACCCACGAAACTTCTTGAGTACATAGGCTAAGAGCCATGTATTCCGCCTCAGCAGAGATCAGCGCCACCGTACGCTGATATTTGGACTTGAAGATTACTGGTGCACCACCAATCATTACCATTGTTCCCGATACCGAGCGTGGGTCATCGATGTTGCTGCCCCAGTCCGCGTCCGTGTATGCTGTAACATGCACTTCGCTGGTGCTACCGTCGTAGATAATTCCGTAGTCTCTTGTCGTCTTGAGATAGCGGAGTACGCGAATCGCAGCCTTCCAGTGTTGCTGACCTGGATTCTCCAAAAATCGGGATAATTGAGTGACCACATATGCCACATCAGGACGCGTACACGTTGTGATGTAAAACAAACATCCAATCAGAGATCTGTAGGGCTTCGATCTCATAGCGTTTCTTTCGCTCTCTGTAGTTGGCGATTGCATTTTCGACAATTTTAACCGCGATTCACATGGGTTGGTCACTGGCTTGGCATCTTCTTGGTTGAACCTTTGCACCACGTCGTCAATATACCGGGCCTGCCGAATCATGAGCGTGCTGCAATTTTGGTCGTGGTCGATCTCCATTCCAAGAATAAATTTGACCTTTTCATCTTAAAAGAATCTTTCAAAGCCGCTTTCACCTCCTGAATCTCCTTGCTTGTCTTGGCAGCGATAATCATATCGTCAACATATAGGCACACGTAAACGTAGCTGCCGTTTTTACATTTGACGTTGATACATTGATCTGCTCTCCTGCTACGAAACCCTATTTGCAAGAAAACAGCATGAATTATTTTGTTCCATGCACTCGCAGCCTGTTTGAGTCCGTATATAGCCTTGTCTAGCTTGCACATTAAATTTTCAGTTGGATATTCCGGTCGGTACCTCCATGTACACCTGTTCCTTAAGGTCACTATTTAGGAACGCTGTATCCGCATCTAGCTGCTCGGTCACGTATCCCTTTGGAACAATGACTGACAGCACAACCCTTATGGAGTTCATGTTTGCCACTGGCGAGTACGTCTCAAAGCAGTCAATACCGAACTTCTGCTTAAATCCTTTTGCGACAAGCCGGGCCTTGTAGCGTGTCACCTGTCCGCGCTCAATGCCCTTTTTCGCAAACACCCATCGGCATCCAATTGGACGAACATCCATTCTCTTTGGTACTAACGTCCATGAACTATTCTCTTTGTGAGCCTTGAGTTCCGCGCTCATCGCCTTCACCCACTCTTGAGCATCATCGCTGTTCATTGCTTGCTGATATGTTGTTGGGCATCGTCCGCCTCGCCAACATTAGCAGCGTAAGCCAATACTGCTTCGGCTATAAGTCCTTCCTCGTCAATCCTTGCACGCTTTGAAGTTGGCTGATCGTCACTTTCTTCCATCTTTTGTTCTTCGTCATTGCCCAAACCATCCTCTAGAAAAATTATGGGCTCGCGCGGTCGTCTCATTCGATCTGGTCTAGGTTGAAACACTATTCTGTCTTCATTGAATTCACGATTAGGCTGGCTGTATGGTTCTAGCTCAAAACCAGTCCTTGATGGACTAAGAGACGAAGGAAGATGAGGTATGTTAACTTCTCGCCCTGGTTCTGCATCATTCATCTCTACGTCCGGGGCATCAGACTCAACGCCTTCCATGGGTCCTTCCGGCGTAGGCTGATTTGGATTGTTGGGCTCAATTACATCCCCAGATTCCTTAGTTACATGCGTGATCGTCACTTGCTGTGGTGAAGCTGTGGAGTATATTCCGTCCACTTCACGCTCGTCAAGTTTAACTGAGCGTATCACCTTGACCATGATGCTCTCCAAGTCAAACACACGATACCTTTTTGCGCTCTCCGCATACCCAAGAAACAAACACCTGAAACTCTTAGGATCAAGTTTCGATCGCTTGGCGTCATCAACATGAGCGTAGCCATGTGATCCAAAGACACGTAAGTGTCCGAGCTCCGGCTTTTGCTTAAAGCCTACCTCGTATTAGAAGAGCGGTTGATGAGATACACAGCTGTACTAACTGCTATTTCCCACCATTCAGTAGGAATTCTCTTGTAGTGCAGCATGCTTCGTGCCTTTTCCATTATTGTGCGATTTATTCGCTCTGCTACTCCGTTCTGTTGAGGGCTGTATGGCACGGTACGCTGATGCATGATACCACTTCTGGCACAGATATCATTCACCTTTTTGTTTACGAACTCTTTTCCGTTGTCCGATTGAATGCATTTCAAACGTTCACCCCATTGATTTCGTAGAATGCCTTGAACTCATTCAACTTTGCGGCTACCTCACCCTTGTTCTTCATGAAGTATGCTACCACATAACGAGAAAAATCATCTTCGAACGTCATCACATATCTTGCACCACCCTTTTGAGAGCGTATTCATTGGTCCCAAAACATCCGTGTGTACGAGCTCCAGCACACGTGATGTCTTCGTTCTCGACCGTGACGGGAACAAATCAACTGTTTGCTTGCCCTTCATACATCCACAGCACACTTTTTCAGTGCTTTTCTTGACAGCCGGTATGCCGTTCGTGGAACGCTGTGTCTCGATCAAACCACTATCTCCAGGGTGTTCCAAGCGAGCATGCCAAAGCTCCCACTCAGTATTAACCCCAGCATATTCCACAAAGCGAGCCTCTTCTTGCTCGCAGTCCAGGATATACGCTTTGCCGATTTTCTTTCCGGCCGCAATCGCCTTTGAGTTTGCTGAAATTATGCAAGAATTTTGTTTGAATTCCACATGCTTACCGCGTTCGACTTATTTTCCAACCGATAAAAGCCTTCTGTCTAAGTCAGGGATGTGGAGCACCTCCAACATCCGAATTTGCTTTCCGTTGATACCCAACAAATGAACCGTTCCGGTACCAGCAACTCGGAGTTTCTTGCCATCCGCAATGGTTACGACCATCGCCCGCGTTGCTTCTGTATATTCAAATAAGTCATTGCGATAAGGCGTCATGTGCGATGTTGCGCCACTGTCAATCAACCACCCGGCTGACGGATCTTCATCAACGACAAAAACCGCGTTTCATCGTCATCGCTCTTGTTCTTTCTTGGACAGTCTTGCTTCATGTGTCCAATTTGATCACAGTTAAAACACTTTCCCCTGAAGCCACTGTTCCTCTTCTTCGCATCGTTGCCCTTGCGACCGTTGTATTTGCCGACATTTCCAACTTTCCCGTTCTTGATTATACCACCGTACGAGGTAGCCTTCAACGCACGCTCCGTGGCCATCTTCTTTTCACGTCGCTCGTATTCCTTAAGAAGTTTCTCCTTCACTTCCAGCAAAGTGATGTCTTTAACGTTTTCAACAATTGACGAGATTAGCTCGTATTCTTCCGGCAAACTACTCAGGAGAATAACGAGCTGTCGAGCATCATCAAGCGGTTCCCCGAGGGTTTGCAATCCCACTATCAGCTCGTCAAAGCTATCCAGATGCTTCGCCATTGTCGCACCACTCTCCATCTTGAATTCGTGCAGTCGACGAGTCATTGATACACGATTGTGCATCGTCGACCGGTTGTAGAACTCGCGCAGTGTGCTCCAGGCTTAGATGGCCGATGTTGCTGTTCTGATCTTTGTGTGATGCTCTATTGCAACACCTTGAGCAATAATCCCAAGAGCCTTCATGTCGTTAAGCACCCATGCCTCTGTCATTTCCGACTCGGCCTTCACTACTTGAATATGTGCCAGCAAACCCTTTCTTGCTAGCATCATACGCATCGAAAATTCCCAGTGGAAGTAGTTGTTGCTTCCCAAAACGACTTCAGCTTTCTTGCTGGCCATTGTGTAGGACATGGGGCGATGGGACAATAGTGGGTCTTGAACCGAAGTGCTAACCTTCCGTTAACCAAACTGACTTATTACCGAAACGAGACGATTTATCGCCAATTAAGACAACGTTCTCGATAACGGCGGCAGTACTATTGGCCCGGTAGGATTTACAGCCAATGAATAGGAGTCCCTGCCCTCACAAAAGATAGGGACTTACGAATGGGCTCTCCTAAACACTGCTCTTGAGCGGCGGCGGCGTGGACGGCGGCGCTGCGGGGACGGCAGGCGCGGAGGAAACGAGAGCGGTCGTAGGTGGAGCTTGCGGCTGTTAACCTGTTGAGGAGAAGACCTTTGTAGTAGTCGGCAAAATGAAAAGTAAATATATTTTAATGGTCCTTAGTTCGCAAACCTATTGCTACTTCTAAGCCAATCATTCTTAAGGAACCTCAAAGAACACTTAAGAAGCTTCTGACGTCATCTAATGACGTCATTAGGATGACGTCATAACCGGTATCAAACCGGTACCCTACTGGTATACTATGCTGGTCGTATTTAATTTGCGGCGCTATATCAACAGAAGCATCTTTAACAGTCATCCATTAGAGTCACACATTAAGAAGATCATAGCAAAATCAGCGAATTAGCGATAAGCAAACATCCACTCATCACTTGGGCAAATCCATAACAAATTAAGCCGTAAATAACATAAGTTTTCAGTTTTAGTGCACTAAAATTGACCCCTATAAGAAACAATAGGGGTCAATTTTCGTTTGACTCACAAAAGCAATCGTAAATCTGAGCACGTGTCCGAATAGCTACGTTCACAGGCTGTCAAAAACTCATTTTTACCGATTTTACGCAGTGATTGGATGCTTTCAACGACTGCATCAACCCAATTATCTATGGAATTGATATAACTCGAATGCTTTAAAAAGAAAGGTCGTTTTCTTGAAGAGGATTACTTTCAAAGCAAAGTGTTGATCCACGTGGAATTGTTTGCTTAGCGACGACCACCCGAAATGTAACCCAGGTTGAAACATTAGACGACCAAGCCAGCGAAACAATTCGATGACGTCGAAGAAACATATTTCGCAAGCCTTTTCAGAAACTAAGCACTACGTGAAAAGCTGAAATCGACCCTCTCAATGGATACTAGAAGCACCGTCGACCTATCGGACTGCGTGGAAAACGTGCGCAAGATCGGACGTTTATGAAGATATTAGTCCCAGAAGGTAGGGAGACAGTTATAGAAACACCAAAAGCGACAGCCATGATGGGCAGGAAAGCAAAGAAGGAAAAGGTAAAAAAACGGAGCTAAGAAGGAGTTGAAGTTAGCAGTCTCACTACAAATGAGGATTTGACTGTGGATATGAATGAAAGCGCCCGATCCCGGCGTGAGGGTCCAGACCACTGCACCAACCGAGGTTGGTTTTTGCGTCATTACACATCGAATGAGCTGCAATTAAAGTCGCAAGAGCACCTAGAACGTAAAATGGACAATAAGTTAACCCCTCTTAGGGCAAAGCTTATTCTGTAGGACACAGAATAAGAAATGCACTTGATTTTACATTATGTTTATTGCGGGAAAAATTCTGTTTAAAGCTTTTTCCCAGTCGGGCTGCATAACACGAACAAAAGATATCATGCAATCACTAATCGACATTTTATTTGCTGAAACAGCGTCTAAACGAACATTGAATACCGGCAGAAACGATTTAGAAGTCGACGCGCAACTCATTTTGGCGCGAGTTTTGGTGACGGCTTTCTACGCTGCTCGTTTCGAGACTTTTGCTCCATTCTTCAATAAGTAAGAATAGAACAACGTCTCGTTGAGAAGCAAAGAGTGATATTGATGAAAAAGCGGCTGCTCTACGTCGCCTCAACGCTACCTGACTGAAGGTGTCTGCGCTTGCGGACACGGATCTTTGTTGAATACGTCACATTATACTTTAGAATCAAACCAACTTGGTTGGCCCCGGGATCGAAGTGAGCATCGTACCACTCGACCACGGTCGGGTTTGGACACGGATCTTGGTGTTCACTGATGATGGAACTAACTGACCGTTACGCCACTGCTAGTGCTATATTTGCTACCTGTGAGTCTATTTCCCACTTCCTCGCGGCGGATTGGATTAGTGATACATGCGTTCCAGTAATCAGTAGGTCATCAACAGACCCCACGAACATAGTTCCATGATATGTTCGAACAGAAATATTTCAGCGTTGCATTGCTGCAGAAGTTTCTCGAAATAGACCACTACCATGTAGGAACTGTGCGCTTGAATCGGCTGGGGTGTAGTAAAGGCTTTACGTACGAGCAGAAAGCGAGGCCAAAAACGTACCGAGAGGGTCGTATCGCTAGGCTTACTCAAAAGAGTATCCTGAGTTAATTTCAGCGTCATGGATGGACTCACGACCAGTCTATTTCCCCACCACAGGTCCCATCACTACCAGAACAGAGGTCAGCCGCCGCAAAAAGAATGGATCTCGAACGCAAGTGCCGTGTCCACACCTCATCATTGACCACTATGAAGGAACGATGCCCATGACCAATCTCATCAGCAACAATATGAGATACAAAAGGCGATGACGCACAAGAAGTATTACAAGCCTTTGTTCTTTGGTTTGGTTGACATGGCGTTAATCAACGGTTTTATTTTCTAAAAGTTTGCTCGCCAACGGAAAATCAAGAAGGTTCCAACCCACGCCGAGAACATGGGACGACTCCAGAAAGAACTGCTTGGGGTACGGAACAGTGACTTTGAACATAATGTGTATGCCGAAGATCTCCTGAGCCAACCGTCCCAGCCCTACATCACATGCCCTTTTCAAGATCCAAGGCATTTTTTATACAAGCATCGACAGTACCTTTGCAGTGTGCTATGCGTTGAACCCTGGACAGGAGAGTTTCGAAACATGCTACGAATGGTTGGAGTGCTCAACGTTGCACGACGGTCATGTGGCGCTATGCAGTAGTGTTTCTTAGCAATGGAGGTACTTGAATTTAAGATCTTGGAATGTTGAACGTTCCTTGTCATGTGGATTGGAGAAGATCCAGGAGTCAAGTATACCATTGACCAAAGAATTACGATCGATAAGATGCTGTAATATTATGGTATTAAGGATGAGAACACAACTAAGGCACCTATAGCGGATATGGAACCATTTGAACAAATTGCTATCGTACCGTCAATTCAAGAGATACCATTGTCAAGAGTTTAATCTCGTGGGACGTTTTCTGTCGTTTTTTGCTTTAAACCTGATACTTATTTCACTACCCACATGGCCACACGCTGCACGCATGCGCCGACCCTGTTGGATATTAAGGTGGCTGAGCGTGTGACAAGGTATAATAAAGGTACAAAGGTAGAAGTTGAATTTGAATTTGAAAGATAATGACGAAAGGAATATGCCGTTACGTATCATTAGCTACAGTGTTGCAAATTTTGCGGCTGACAAAGAATACCGCAAAACGGCGAGCGCGTTATTTTTGTAAATGGAATGATTGCAGTATGCTACTGCACGAAAGAAGGAACGATGGTGCAATCTACTGCCGAAGCGGAATTTGTGGCCGCTGCAGTTGGTGAAAAAAGGCTTTTGGTGTGACCGAATTGCTTGGAGACATTGGTTTACAAACAAAAACGATGATTGTTCTGAAAATTGACGATCAGACTGCTATCAAGCAGCTTCAAAACGGAGCAACCGCTGCAAGTGCAGAACATGTTGATGTCAATTTAAGTTTTTTTAAGGACTATTTCAATAAGGTTACAGTGGAACCGGCTCATATTACAAGGGAAGCTTATCTGCTGATCTACCCAAGAAAGTTAGAAATGCACCCAAATTCAGGGATCATCTTTTTCTGATGTGAACATTAAGTGGTTTTTAAGGATTGTTCAAAATTCCCGACGTAAGGTCTCAATTGAAATTGGTGTCCCCGTAGTTTCTAAAGGAGGGTGTGAGATACCTACAATTTGTTCGCCGATATAGTTTGCGAGAATTATTCAGTGAATACCCTGGGAGATGCTACTTATTGATAACGCTCACGGAACCGATGAGGAAAAAAAACTTTGGAGCTTCATGGTACACAATGCTTCCGGCCATGAGCAGTAAGCCGTGTTGGAAATTGAAGCTATTTGGTGAAAGTTTTGCTAGCTGAAATTTCAATAGATAGTAAACTACCAATGTAAGGCCTCCTGCCAATTTGAGTTCGCTCGTGGTTTTGCCCACTAAGAATTGACTAAAAAATATGAGCGTAACATTTGGTAGCATTTGTTTTTGCTGATATTATAAGGGCTAGCTGTGGTATGGATAGCTTAAGGTAATACAAAATCCATATCAAGGCGGCCCCAAATTGACAGTTTGCATTTCTGCGAAACGCGAAAAATATGTACATCGCCTAACATGATGTGTATCTCCTATTATTGAAAGAAATACGTTCATAAAAATCCTGGGCTTTTTATCCAATATTTTTTGCGACATATTATAAGTAGGTGAAACGTTATGACTGCAGTAAATAAGGAAGAAAGCCTGAACTCGGACACTTACGAGTCTTTGGATCACATGGCTACGCTCATGTTGATGACGCCAAGCGATCAAACTTGATCCTAAGAGTTTCAGGTGTTTGTTTCTTGGGTATGCGGAAAGCGCAAAAGGGTATCGTGTGTTTGACTTGGAGAGCAACAAGGTCAAGGTGAATCGCTCAGTTAAACTTGACGAGCGTGAAGAGGACGGAATATACTCCACAGCTTCACCACAGCAAGTGACGATCACGCATGTAACCAAAGAATCTAAGGATGTAATTGAGCCCAACAATCCTAATCAGCCTACGCCGGAAGGACCCATGGAAGGCGTTGAGTCTGATGCCCCGGACGTAGAGATGAATGATGCCGAACCAGGGCGAGAAGTTAACATGCCTCATCTTCCTTCGTCTCCCAGTCCATCAAGGACTGGCTTTGAGCTGGAACCACACAGCTCGCCCAATCGTGAATTCAATGAAACCAGAATAGTGTTTCAACCTAGACCAGATCGAACGAGACGACCGCGCGAGTCCATACTTTTTCTAGAAGATGGTTTGGGCAATGACGAAGAACAAAAGATGGAAGAAAGTGACGATCGGCTAATTGCAAAGCGTGCATAGCTGAAGCAGTACTGGCTTACGCTGCTATATATCAGCAAGCAATGCACAGCGATGATGCTCAAGAGTGGGTGAAGGCCCCCGACGGTTTGTTTTAGGTTTCAACCCTCACCCCTTCACGCGCACGTGTTTTGGACACGTTATATTAGTTGAAAAGGTTTCGTGCAGATAACGTTTGTGATTTACTGTGGAAGATCGTGGTTTTATCGCGGGTTTCGTGGTTCCCGTTATCTCTCGTTTTATTGGCTGGCCTCAACGGACGAAGTTTCCCGATCAGCGCCTTTAGATACTTTAACTAAGTATCGGCACTGACTCGTTCTCTGGTGAAGATTCCCACCCGAGGACACCCCCATCTCGAAAAGGTCATCCCCTCCGACCTGATTCGAATCACCCTATTCATCTAAGAGTCCACCTGAGGGAGTGTAACCACCGAAGATCAATGGGTAGACAAGGTGAGATAAGGTTAAAAAATATGGATTCTATCGTACATGACAACCGGTTGGATGACCGGGAGGATCGGATCAGTCATCATAGTGATGATTCATTCGATCCTTATGCCGATCAGGATCAACGGAGTACCCCCTCCGATATTTGGTCGCCCAGGCTAGTGGGTATCCGAAATCAGACTTCCGTTCTAGATTTGGAAATCGACTCCACCACAATGATGCGCATGCCCGGATCACTAGGTGACTCAGGATATCACAGTGATTCCTTTGAAGATATAAAAGATGTGAAAATCAAAATGTAGGAAACATTTTCGGGTGTATTGGAGGAAGTCGTTTTGCCTCCGATGCTTTCCATAATTATAGAAAGCGATGGTCGATTTGGTCCGGTGGCCGGTGGAGTTCCAGGTCGCAATTATGGATGAAACACCCCCCCCCTCCACAAGGCTCCAATCGGAGCCGATCTTGGTTATAGTAAAATTAACTATAATCCGGGAAATGAACGGGGTGCTGACCTCGATCCTATGCATAAAAAGAAAATTGAAAAAGAGAAAAAAAGACATGGGGGCGGATCGGTATGATCCACAAAAAAATATGTGAAACCAAAACCGAAGATCTTCAAGGAAGATGAAGAGAAAACCGAACCAGCTGAAACCCCCACGATTCAGGATATAGATCATTTTTTTTACCTTCGGGAGTTTCACAAATTCCTATCTACCAACCGGTGATGAAAATCATCAAACTCAAGATCATCGGGAAGCTTGGAGGTCCAGCGACTAAGCCGGTTTCAAAGGTAGCAAACTCGACCTGATCAGAAATCGCCTGGTCCAGATCGACGAAGTAAGTTTCACTACCGGTGCGTTCGACGCGAAAATGCTGTTAGATCTAGATTAAGGGACGATCTGAGAAGCTGTGATAACGCTGTACGATCACCTTGCCTCGTTGCTCGGGGCGAACCCCATGGTCCAGTCGGCAACGGCTGATCCTTCACACTGATCAGAGTTGGTTGAAAATCCTATGGATTGAGTCAATATATCAATCGTCATCACGGTTTGAAGCGGATTCTACTGATTCCTCGGTTGAAGTGACACGTATGACATTGGGCCAAAAGAGATCAAACCGATTGACTCCAAGATCGAGTAAAAGGAAGCCTGAACCGGTTCGAGTCGGGTCAGACGACAGTTTTGATGATGCTCAGGAAGTCGCCCAAAAAAACGACTCCCAACAATAACCCTACCGTCATACCGGAAGTTCCGGAACAACTGAGAACCATGTTTACGACTATGATGAACCGTTTCGTGGGTGAACAATACGGATTTCCTCAGTATACACCTGGACAATGACAGCCATGGCAATCGATACCAAACATGAACCAATCGACGGCTCAACCAGTCAAGAAACCTGTAGATGTGGATATGGAATCCGTTCGATCAGCCGGAATCGTCCAATCGATGTGCCAAACCAGTCATCAAGACCGACTCCATAAAACACCCCCACGTAGCGATGTGGATATGTAATCAGATGGGGAGATCACTCAACACTTTCATCCGGACGATTTGGATATGGAGATGCCTCGAAAAGCAATTATGGCCTCGGTGCAAGCATTTGATAGTGATTCTGGAACAATCACTCGAGTACGGATGTCGGCGATCTCTGAATTAGAAGATTTTACTGGAAACGATGTGGATAATGATCAGGCGAGAGCCAGGCTGAGTCGGATGAAATCAGCCGTTTTGAGAGATAAAACACCGGAAGGTGACAGATGTTTGAGTTATGTCGAACACTTTATCGGCACTTTGGACAACCGTGACTTGGCTGATCAGCTAACTCTGCTTCATAAAAGCAATGCGGAAGAACTCGAGCTAACCCTGAGAACATTACAACGAGCCAAAAGTCAAGAACCCAAGGTCGAGATAGGATCGAATCAAACCGATCAAAACCACACCCAGATCAGGGCAAGACACCAGCGGCTCGGCTGACTAGAGCGATCCGAATGATTGCGAAGAAATCGGACAGTTCCAGGTCGGAAGAAGAAACTGGCCGGTCAAGTTTAGGGTTCAGATGAGGAGCAATAGCGTCATATCTTCACGACGGAACCGGTATTCCGTCCGAGATCATCGATTAATGGCATTGATGGACGAAAAATGATGGACGAAAAAATCCGGTGGAGCCCAACCTGATCAGGATCGATCACGCAAGAAATGCGTACACTGTGGGTCGACTAAGCACGGAGATCGTGATTGTTGGAAGAGAATAGAGAATTACAGGCGGAAAATGTGATCGTAAAGGCCAGCACTCGGATCATTGTTTTTTCGTGTGTAAGACCTGTGGGAAGATTCACGATGCCGGTGCTCGCCCGATTAAAGCGTTTTTCAACCAGATGCGCAAGTGGTATGTGTCGACTAAACATTCTCGTATGCTCCCACCGGATGTGAAAAATTTAAACTTGATCGCTCGCCAGGTTGGAATCTGGTTCGAGCCGAGCGGTCTACGTTCAGCATCTATGCATATGTCGGTAGCAGAAAATAAGTTTGAGGAAAAGGAGATAACCGACAATACATATTCTTTTTCAAGTTGTGCCGATCGATGTCCGATTCACAGTCTCAGAGTGGATGAATATTCCCGTTCGGATGTGATCATGAGTTGGATCTACTGCCGGTGAATCCCGACGATACTGGAGGTATCACTCTCCCGACAAATGGTTTAAACAAACAAAAGCTAATGGGAAGATTAGCAACGAAAAAGCCATTATTCTATTTGACTATGGAGCAGAAGTCTCGATCATCGACGACGCCTTTGCTCGTAAGGAAGGATGTCGTATAGACAGTACCCAGAGGCAAGAATGCGTTGGGATCGGTAAAAGTTCGTACATGACCGAGGGGTGGTCACGTGTCAAGATCACCTTGGCAGGCTCCCTGGTCTATTATTTCAACGCTTGGGTTGGCCGGTTAGCCGGTCAAGACGCAATATTAGGAATGGATTTCATAGTGCCAGCCGGTATAGGGTTTGATCTGTCTCATGGAACCCTAACCCTCCCAGACGAGGTGCAAATACAGTCAACCGGCCGACGTCCATTATATGCTACTTATACGCAAATGCTTAAAATGTGTCAGTATGAAAACATCGAGGTAGCCCGATCGGTTGACGTGATGATTCGGTGGAGTCAAGGGCAGCAGAAATTGCTGCTAACCCGTGGTGAACGATGGATACCAACTTTTGTAAAGGGTATTGAAAGATCAAGCTATATCATAATTACCAACATATCTGATCAGTCGTTAATCGCTCACGAAGATATGATCCAAGGGATGTGGTAACCTGAAGTGAAAGTACCTCGACAGATAGGGTATGTCTCAGTGGGATCACGAAGATATATTGAATGTCAAAATCTGGCTTATCAATCCACCACAAACCTAATTAGTGATGATTTGGTAGACGAAGACACCTCACCTTCAGTTGAGAAGCCGGAATATGCAATTCGGATTAAGTTATTGACCAGAGGATCGTCGGTGAAGGCGACAGGTGAAAGCCGGATCAAAAAAGGTCCACAGATTTTGAGCGTTATTGGATCCGGCTCACCAAAGGCAACAGACCCGGAGAGTGAAAATGATGGTGATAAGATTAAAGACGATTCTGGGGAGAATGGGAACATGGACCTGCCGAAGTCGTTAACGACGAAGATGAACCCGAAGTAGATCATCAGTCAAATTATCGGATAGGGGCGACCCAAGCTAATACCGAACCGGAGGAAATAGATTCGGTGGATGAACACAAGTGTGTATAACATGTGGTGACCAATACACATCCTAAAGTAAATCATTTATCAAGGGCATCAGATAAACCATCAACTTCGTGAGGGGATTCACCATCCTCTAGTCGATACATAGTCGAATATCGACCCCATTCTTTTTAATCACAATCACAATCGGTGATGCCCACTGCGACGTTGAGGTCTGATGATTTTTTGTACTTAACATGCCCTTGACCAAATCGGATAACTTTTCCTGGTATTGTGGCGCGACTTTGCGACAACGTTGAGCAGTCAGTCTTACAATTCCAATGTCTATAGCACAAACAGCTCCGTAAGCAGCGGGGGATAGGGCATTACACTTCCCAATCAATAAATGACGCCTTTTCCAGATGATCTTCTTTAGTTCATCGATCTGCTATTGAGTGTTTACTTCGGGATCACCGACCTGTAGATTCTCCAGGGTGACCTCCGGTATATTGGGTGATACTTCTGGCAAATCCGCCATCTGCTTCTCAATATCTTCAATAACATACAATAGAGGTCGAAAATAGGGTTGAGTGAGCGGGCGATGTCGATGTTTTGCTGATCACTGTGCTGATCCCGGACCAAGCCTGATCAGCCCCGATTTAGCTTCCAGTTGTGGAGAGAGACGGAGTTTCAGTCAAGATGGGGTGAACAGTGCTTGAGAGACTGATCCCGAATTGGTTCTATGCTGATTCCCGAGGTACCAAGCTGGTTGAAGATGGCAAGAGAGTTTGATCGTGATCGGTCCAGAAGTGGTACGGACAAGGTTGAAGATGCGTCGAAGATGTGTTTACGGTGGTTTTGGAGCAACTGCGTGACAAAATGGTCAAGATTGAAGTATGAGGTAGGTCGCATAAGTTCATGTATGGTACATTAGGTATTGGATATTGCATAGATAATAACAGGTTTGAATTCACCCCCTAAGCAAAGAGTTGCTCCGCCAGGTGTCACAGTCATTGGGAGTACAGGGTTAACTAGGCCCCTGCAGCTCAACTTAATTCCCGGTTAAGACGCGTATAGACGCATTTTGGCTTACCGGAAGGCCCCCGACAGTTTTTGTTAGGTTTTCAACCCTCACCCCTTCACGCGCACGTGTTTTGGACACGTTATATTAGTTGAAAAGGTTTCGTGCAGATAACGTTTGTGATTTACTGTGGAAGATCGTGGTTTTATCGCGGGTTTCGTGGTTCCCGTTATCTCTCGTTTTATTGGCTGGCCTCAACGGACGAAGTTTCCCGATCAGCGCCTTTAGATACTTTAACTAAGTATCGGCACTGACTCGTTCTCTGGTGAAGATTCCCACCCGAGGACACCCCCATCTCGAAAAGGTCATCCCCTCCGACCTGATTCGAATCACCCTATTCATCTAAGAGTCCACCTGAGTGAGTGTAACCACCGAAGATCAATGGGTACACAAGATGAGATAAGGTTAAATATGGATTCTATCGTACATGACAACCGGTTGGATGACCGGGAAGATCGGATCAGTCATCATAGTGATGATTCATTCGATCCTTATGCCGACCAGGACCAACGGAGTACCCCCTCCGATATTTGGTCGCCCGGGCTAGCGGGTATCCGAAATCAGACTTCCGTTCTAGATTTGGAAATCGGCTCCACCACATATGCATTAAATTACTAATAGGATGCAGATCATGGTTGCCACACAACCCCGTAAAAACACAAAATCCGACTTTTATATCATATGTGGTGGTGGTTATCGCTGCCGTATTCATGATAAAAAACCAAGAGAACGGATCAACAGAAGAAAGAGAAGCAATCCAACGACAAACCGAGGATGAAGAAAGCGCTATTTGTGCATACAAAAGAAAACTACCACCCTTCGTCTTTTCTTCTATATTTCATAATAATCACACTCAAAGTAGCAAGTGATCGAATCAAATATCTTATTGTTGTTTCATTATCAACAGTAGAAGAGCACAACTGTGAGGGCATACATTTTAGCGGAGGTTGTTCAGATGTAGTAAAATGAGTTGAAATGAGTTATCAGTACAAATCTGCATATGTCTCGGCGATCCACAGACTTGTAAAAGGGTCGGTAGTTCCGTATTGCCAAGGATCGATTTCGGTAGGAGGGGATGTGATACATCGATATCAATTGTAGTAGGGCTGAAGCGGAAGCAGTATCTGCTATACGTACAGAAAAAACAGGAAACTTGATGTAAAACTGAACATTGATCGGGCTGAGGCATAATGTAATATTTATTCTTATTGTTCAACATATCTTTTCCTTGAAAAAAAACGTTTACTTTTTAAAAATAAAAATATTGAAAAAAAGTTTATCGATAAAAAAGTTGACGTTTTAGTGGTATGTTGTCTGGATAAATCCCGGTGACTGGCCTCTTATGAGTGGTATACCCTTCCCGGTCATGTATTTTGAGCATGTTCTGTACACGTCGATATAACCCTCGCCAGTGGAAATGCTTTTATGATACGTCCGACCTACGCTTGTTGACTTCTTACCAGGGTGGTAGTGACGTAGGATTTGGCCTGTGGGGTCTGAGAAATGATCCGTTTTGCTGAACGGTCCCGGTTGGCATCAGACCGATCGACTTCACAGTAATAGAAAATGAGTCCGTTCTCATCTACTTCGTAACTTTAGGCAATTTTAGCGCAATGTTTTGGTTCCTCTATTTCTCAAGGTAGCCACATAGATAGAATTTCAGATCTACGATCCATTCTTCTTCATTTTGAGCTAGAAGAATCCTTTCGATCCGCAACCGTTGCACGTTTCCTTCACTTACGCCTTCTTTTAAGGTCGGTCTGCGGGGTGCCGATCGGGTTCGCGGTCTGGTCGTTATCATTACTCGTTCCTGTTTCTCTACATCACATAATCTGATCAGTTCGGGCAATATATTGACCTCGATCAGCTTGGCCAATATCGCATCCTCTTTGGTCGTCGTTTCGACTTGATCGTGCATGGCCATTGTCGCCAAGTGGTCGGCGCTTCGGTTCCAATCTCGTTGCACGTGTAGAAGGTCAAGTTCCGGCCACTCATGTAGGACTTTCATGACACAATTGTTCAGCTAATTGAGACGATGCGCCTTACAATCGATCTTTTCAGTTATGTCTCATCACCAAGTTGGAATCTGCACAGATACTTATTCTGCTCTTTCTTTGTGTACTAAGGAGATCAAGACGGAGCAATAAACCACAATACACGGCTTCGATGACCGTTGATACCAGGTTTATAATCCAAGATGGTTGATATTATGGACCACTCAGGGAGCTTTCACAAGAGTGCACAGGACGCCCCAACACTATTTTTTATACTCGCCGATCCATCAAAGGTTAGAACGACCACGACATCATTCGGGCCTACGCCCGGCGGGGGAAGTGGGGGGGTTGCTTTTCCGAGGAGCTATTTTGAGCAGAGCTTCATCGACCTCCGCCTGCGGCATTATGCTGGCCGCTGGGTACAGAAAAATTCTTCCTCGGCCCTAGTACCTTTGATGACCTCCAGTGACCACTGAGACAATAATGCTGAACAGCGCCCCAGTCTCCCATGATTGACAACAGTCAAGCAAATGTGCACCGTCTCGAGAGTACTTTGATCGGTTTAGCTACCAACATAGTATAACAGACATCCAACATTTGTGACAATGCCAATACTTCTTTGCCCACAATACCGTTATTAACCTCATTCGGCTTCAAGGTCCGGGTTGTGAACGTGGCTGGACAGTATAACCCATCATGATCCAGTTTCAGAAGGCCGGCGTGTGGGCATACAATGCCTTATCCCATAGCCCACAGTCTTCATTTTGTTTTTAGCTCCAAGGCCTGCAAGCCATCAGGTGATGTGTTATACCATGCATCACTGTGTGCTGTCAACTCCATTGCCAGCAAATAATCCGCATGTGATTTACAGCCAAAATTGCCCATTTGTTTGCATATTGAACCACGACTGGAACATGTTCTGGGTCAAAATGCTTTTGAGCTGAGGTATTAGCTATTTTTGCTTTCAACATACTGAATGCTATTGCACGTTCCATGTGACTTTATGATCAGAGTGGAGGCTGTTTGGTCGATTGGGTGGTCTGACAAGTCAACATTTCAGGTTTGGTCGACTGGTCGGTCTTGACCTGCAATGATCCAATTGGTAGCGTTCAGCATTTGGTAATGTACCTATCTCAAATTTTTATTAAGCCACTGCATAAACCAAAAGGTCTTCGATGATCCTGCTATAGTAATTTAGACTACCCAAGAAAGCCTACATGACCCTCAACGGTCTGGGGAATGAAGTTGCTAAGTGACCCGAGATCTTTGGGATTTGCTCCCATCCCCTGGATCTATGATCCAAGTAAGCGACTTCGGTCGATCTCAAAATCTCTTGACCACACTGATCGGCAAATTCCATCCTTCGAAGGTATCGAGCAATCGTTCGACCTTATCGCACAGTAAATCCCAGGATGTAGCTATGACCAGGATATCACCTATGTAAGATTGCCTTCATAAGCTGAAGGTTTCTTGCCTCGATCAGGTTTGCCTTCTGTGAACACATCATGTACCTTGGTAGTTTTCCGATCGGTACTGTTTTGGAATAACCGCACAAGGCATTGTCGATCAGCCTCTGATAAATCTTAGGAGCGTTTTTCATAATATACGGCATTCCATTCCATTCAAATACTGATATTTCCCGAGCGCGATCGGTCATCGATAATACGCAGAAACCGCTGGACATATCTAAGAAACAGTACCACAAGACCTTATCAGGATCTTCAAGCAAGTCATTGAGTGTGGTCATTGGATAGACCATCAGCTTCGTAAGCATATTGACCATCTTGTAATCGATACACAGTCTGATATCAACTCCATGCCATCGTGATTAAGATAAATGGAGTCGATATCATAATTTGTATCGATTACAGGACAGTCAAAAAGCTTACAAAGCTGATGGTCTTTCCAATGCCCATGATCAATGTTTTACTTAAAGATTTGTATAAGGTCTTGTGGTTCCGTTCGTTGGATATGGCTAGTGGTTTCTGGGTCGTATTGATGACTGATTGGATCGGGAAATATCGGCCTTTGTTACACCTTTCGATCTTTTTGAATGGAATCTCGGATGCAGTTCAGATTAAAGAGCGCTCCTCAGAGTTGATATCTATGCTTACTTCCAAAATCAGTACCGATCAGGAAATCACTGAAGTTCATGATGTGTTCACTGAAGGCGAACCCGATAAGGTTTAGAAACAATCCGTGTTAGGGAGACGAACCTACATATATAACGGCTACATCATGAGATTTATTGTCTAATAAGGTTGAACCACAGCTTAATACTTGTGAACGTTTGAATTTGTCGATCAGCGTGGTAAATAGTTTTGTGGTCAGCCTAAAGTCTATTATTTTGGTCGTAACGTATCCTCCATGGGCAGGAGACCAACCCAAAAATTCTTGGAGCACTTAGTAGCTTACCGTTTTCCAGATCAGTAAAGACCATGCCATTTTTTCTTTGTAGACCAAAATATTATAGTCGGTTCATCAAAGATGTCTCGGTGTGCACAGCTATATTATACTAGTACGAATTGAGAGCTTTGTTCGTAAGATTGGATGTGAAATTGATTAAAACAGGGGCAAAGGTGTATTGAAATTGAAGAAAGTTCATTCATGACCCAAGGAAGAACAAGAGCGAAGATTACACTGGCTGGGTCACTGATATTATTTTACCACCTGGGTAGGAAGGATACCCGGGCAGGACGCGATTCTGTGGATGGACTTTATGGTGCCGCCGGTATAAGGCTGGACTTGTCCCACGTTGCGCAGACTCAGCCTGATGTAGTGCAGATCCAGCTGATTGGCGACCGCAATATGGTGCCCATACTCAGCTCCTAAGGTTGTGTCAGCTCGTCTGACGCTGAGGTTGTATCCACAGATACAGCCGGATTACTTACAGAATGGTCGGTCCCTTGAGTACCAACGCAGTCGATCAACAGGTTGGTCCATTCGGTCGTTGTTTTGCGTTTTTGTCACCCAAAATTACATCGAACTTGTCGCTAATCAAGGGCGATAAAAATCGTCCTCGAACGACAGTGAGCTGTTTCTCTCTTGACGAAAAAGCTTAGCGCCTAGAGTCTGTCTATTTAAATAGCGCTTTTTGTATTCGGAGTTTCCAAGAATTACTAAATATACTTAGCCCCATGAGTGCTCTACCCAAAAAAAGATTTGAAGTGCTCTACTTCAATAATTTTCACCGAAAACCAGCTATATCTGAGTTCGTCAAGCTCGAACCGTGTGCGAATTACATGCTTCGGTATCGTCATGACTGCGCCTGACGCCAACTTGACTGGCAACATAGTCTATCTCTACGAAGGAAAAGGGTGTTAGGCTTCAGTTCTAACGAAATTGTTCGATAATCCTGTGTCAAACAGAGCGCGTATGGGGGCATCGCTTCCATACGGCTTAACCTTTAGGATGAAGAGAGGTTTCACCTCACCCTGTGCTTGCTGCTCCCCCTTCATCCAGATGTTCCACCTCCAAATTGTCCTTCTCTTCCTCGTCAGTGCGTTGTAGGTCTGCCCGACCAACTCCGATCGACAAATCCGCCGACCACTAGCTCAAGACAGATCCAGTGTGGTTCGGATCTACTATTCTAATTCATCAGACGCGGCACTTTCAGAAATGGGGCCGGTGATATCCTCGGATTCCGAGTCGGACAGCAATCCATATTCTACCAAAACAACACCATTTAGGTGGGGACTCGTGACTGACTGGGTCGCCACGTTGCATAACCCTTAAATGGATGACACAGGCAATCGGACGGAAGCGGCCGAAGGACCGACCGGATCGAAAGGATGCAAAGCCAATCGGCTGGCCGGAGCTCGGTCGAATCCAGCACAATCTGTTATCCGAGGTATGAGGTCGTCTTTGGCGGTGGATGTTGTGGTGGAGCCGATTTCCAAATCCATGACCGAAGTCTTGGGTGGAATCCGGATACCCACTGGCCCGGACAATCAACTATCGGAGGGGGTACTCCGTCGATCCTGATCAGCATCAGAATCAGATGAATCACCATTGTGGTGACTGATCTCATCCTCCCGGTCATCTGGCCGGTCTTCATGCGCGTCAGGATCTATGTTTATCTTCATCTCACCTTGTGTACCCGTTGATCGGGGGTGGTTACACTCGCTAAGGTGAACTCGGTGACGGAAACGATGATCTTGATCAGGTCGGAGGGGGTGACCTTCTCGAGACGGGGGGCGTCCTCGGGTGGAAAGCTTCACCGGAGAACAGGTTGGGGTTGATACTTAATCAGTATCTAGGCACTGATCAGGAAAGTTCGTCTGATCAGGCCATCCAATGCGAGAGAGATATAACGAAACCAAGAAAACGCGATCAAACCACGATCTTCCACAGTAATCCACAGACGTTATCTCCACAAAACCTTTTCCAATATTAATGACGTGTTCCAAACACGTGTGCGTTAGGGTGAGGTTCGATCACCTAAAACAAACCCGTCGGGGGTCTTCCTGTAAGCCAAAATGCGTCTAAGCGCGTCTTCACCGGGAAATAAGTTGAGCAAGAGGGGACTAATCAACCCTGTGCTCCCAATGACCGCAACACGTGGCGGAGCGACTCTTTGCTTTAGGGGGAAAATCTAAACCTGTTATTATATATGCAATGTCCTATACCTGTGTACCGTACATCAACTCATGCCTGACTTATACTTCGAACCTATTTACTTCGTCGCACGGTTGCGTAGCACCACCTTGCCCATCCTGGCTGCACCTTCAAGCTGATCTGTACCACTTCTGCCCTGATCACGACCCGACTCTTAGAAGATCTTCAACCCATCCCGATCTTCGACAAACGACCTTGAAACCACTTGGGATCTGCTCTTCTAACACTTGTCCACTTCATATTCAGCCCGACTACACCGAGAACTTTACTTGCCTTTGCATTTGGACGCTGATCAGAGGCTAATCAGCCCTGATCACGATCGGCATAGTGATTAACCGAGTGATCAGGTGGTGATCAGGCCGATCAGTCCTTGACCACCTCGGGAACGCTCTGGGTCATCATCATCACGACTCAATTCATCTGCTAAGCCATACTCCCGACCTCTATACCCCGTCAGGGCAACCATATAACACCGATCTCGGCTGGTCAGGCCTGATCAGGCCTTGCCACGTCGTCTTCGAACAAACCATAGGTTATCATCATTCACACAGCCTGTCACTCCACATGCCCGACTTCATTCCACATCTAATCTTCATTGTTCGGGCATAATAAGCTGATCAGGCCGTAACTTCGTGTCATGATTAACTTCAACCACTATACCATTCATAGGTCGGCTGGACGGCTGCCCTTGAACGTCATATCAACAGTTGCTCACCTCATATTACATCCACGGGAACTCCACTTAGTAACTGTGATAACGATCGTGATCGTGATCGCCATCGTTCCATCAGTGTCTGGGACTGGGCGTAATGACAGTACTTGGCTGATTTCTTCACATCGTGAATACCCGTTGTCCGCCACCTTTTCCTCTTAACTGTGATCAGCCCTTTCCCACCCATCAACCGTCATATGTTGATGGGTTTTCTATCGTCACCAATCAACGGCCATGTGTGGTCCACTTCAGTCTCAATATTTTCCGATCGCTTTACCACAGCCGCCCCTGAGACTAACTGCAGCCGCGCAACGACTGCAGTTCGACTCACTCACTTACAAACTTCCTCTCTGGCGATCACCATGGCTGACTCGAGCCGATCTTCTCTTCCTTCTTCGTCTTCTTCGGCTGCCCGCCCGATCGCTTCCTCGCCTTCCGTTTCCAGCTCGACTACTCCCGCGATCGCCCCGATCACGACTTCGGCGCCGATCACGACCAGCCTCATCCGTCCCACGACAACCATGACTCCGTATCGCCCGCCTTGGAATCCTCCCGCTCGACCTTCTTCAGATCGCCCCCTCCGTTACTTGGAACAGCTCGCTCGTCTAATAGATGGATCGGGTCCACTCACGTTGGGGTCCGTGGAAGCTTGCCGGCTACGGTCGGAACTCCGAAGTGCAATTCCCGAGTTGGTTTCTCTATATGATACCAATCGGGCACTTAACGCTGAGCTATCCGACTGTCGGATCGTTGCCGATTCCTTGGCACATGATTCTGCTGATCTGGCCGCCCAGCTGTCGACTCTCCGGCTGGATCACGACCGACTTGACCAAGACTTGCAAGACATGACTGATCGCGTTCAGAGTTTGACGATGGAGCGTGATCAGCTATCAGCTGATCTCGCTGCTCTGCGCCTCTCCAGACCTTCAGACACCGTCGCCTCTTTACAGTCGCTGATCGGTTCGCTGACTATTACCGTTCGCCGTCAAGGTACGTTTATCCCGTTCACTTCTTCTGTAATCCGTATTTGACTCTCCATGTTTATTTCCAGATGAACGTATTGAGGCGATGAAAGACTCGATGGTCGAGATGGTGGGCCATCTACAACGGCTCGATGATCACCGTCTCGACCGTGATCAGCTGCTTCACGACAAGATCTGCACTGCCGAGGACGTAGAGCGTCGAGAAGTCGAGGCTCGCTATTCGGATGAACAGGTCCAGCTCCTGGCCAAGCAACTTTCCGATTCTCGCATCGGCCGCGCCGATATACAGAAAAGGTTGTGCGAGAGTCGGAAAGCGGCTGAAGATTGCCGGCGCGAGCTTAGTCTTGCTCGGGTTAAACTTGAAACCCTAGAGCTCGATGATCGCGCCTGGCTTCAGCATAACGCCGACCTGAAAAACCTCGCGGTGCAGACTATGGAGAGGTGGACCAAACCGAACACGGTTGGGGTCAGTTCGGACGGCCTTACAACGGCTTCCTGGGCTGATCGGCTCTTTTACTTCGTCTGGAACACCGCCACAGTCTCCGGAGTCTGCCCCGCATTCACCCGCGTCCTCCGTCGCTTTCTTGCCTGTCCATAGTGCTGATCAGCGCGTGATCAGCACCGCGGCGGCTTCCGCGTCTATTCAATCTCGTTCACCGGCGACTCCGAGATCAGCGCCTTCGGTCTTGAGGTCTGGGAAGCGTAAGCAGACCAGTTCGTCGAAGAAGAAGGTGATTCCCGCCAAGCGATCACGTCTTGCGTTTGACTCGGACGACGAATCGACTGATCTGGACGAGAGGACGTTGTCTGTTCTGGCCCGATCGCGCAGCACCGATCGCCGTACGCAAGCACCGAGCTATTCAGGCGTAAATTCGTTGGCCCAGGCCGTTACTTTGCTGGAGTCAGATGACGACGATGACGATGATCTCGAGGAGGAACAACCGGCTCAAGCTGATCCTAACATTCCTCCAGCGGCCACTAGGGCAGCGACCGCCCCGCCGCCCAATTTCACGGGCGTTTTCATCCCGGCAAAACAATCGTCGATCGGGAAGGATGATTACAGTTATAATCCGAACCAAAGGTTCATGGATCTGTATGTCGTCATGCAGGGCAAGCCGACTTCTGCTCACATGGCAACACGGAAACCTTGGAGTGCTGATCAGGTCTGGGATCTGACGCCTCGAGTTCTTGAAGTGAGGCAGAAACTCGTCCCTCGCTTGTGGTCCCGCCCGCCAGGCTGGATCTTTCCGACAAGATCGCCGGCGCCCAAAGACAAGCAGTGGCAACCGAAGGTGCTGACCAGAGGCGCTATTGAGCTTCTGATCGATTCAGCACCTTGGGATGTCCTCCTGACACCTATACCCGGGCTGACGTTTCCTGATCACCCTTGGTTTGTCGAGCTGCAGGGACGCTTGGCTTTGTATTACCAGGAACATGTGCATGCAATATGGCAGGCGACTCACCATTTCCCGATCATGGCGGCGATGCGCAAGGACGCGTGGATCGAGCCTTACTACCATGCTCGCAAGCGTCGACGCACCAAAGCCGTGGCTGCTTGGGCCGCGATCTGCGATTATATCGTCGACGGGATTCAGCACGGCGAGTGTGATCTGGACGTTTTCCTGTTTCCTGGCGTGCTGCATTTACCGGTTCGTCGAGCGGGATCGCGAGGACTCAAGACTGACGGCGGGGATTTGTATCCCGGTTATGGGCATATAACTCCGGTCGCCACGCTGCATGATTGCCTGCTCTGGACCGATCAGCAGGAGCCTTGGCGAAACCAGTTCCGATCGAGCCCCATGGATCATCCAGGGTTCACGGTTTCCCGCCTGCGCACTAAGTATGGCCTGTGATCGTCGTGATAACCAACTTCTATTTCGTTTTTCATAATCACTAATATATCACGACAGTTCTTGATGATTTTCGCGTTCCACATTCATATTTCTTGTTCATGTCTCATTATCGTTTCCATCTTGTGTGTCGATCGCTCTCATGTATACAGATATAGTTCTTGAGTAATATATGTATGTATATGTATCCGTTTACTCCAAACCAGCTCAACCACCCTGATCTCCACTTGCCCGATCATCATATTTGGCTGATCAGTCACAATGTGTCAACCCAGGCTATTGAGATTTCTGGTTACCCTCTTCGTGGGTTTGCATCACTCCAAATCGATTCCGTCTCACCCGATCACGTTCAAAATCTCTTAATAGAGCACCACAGTTCAGATCACGTTCCTCTACCCACTCGGGGTCGTCATAACCTTTCCACCGAACCAAATAATCACGATGGGTTCTGCCAAATCGGGTCCTCTTGCCTGATCGGGTATCCAAAACTTTCTCCACTTCGAATTCGTTCGGGTCCAACGTTCTTTCCCAACTGTCTTCGGGTAAGAGAGCTTCGTCAAAGTCAAACCTTGGCTGATCATCGCATGACAGCCTAGTTTTAGGCCGATCAGGGTATTCTCGAACCAGTTTCAGCTTCGACAAATGGACGATCGGGAAAACTCCATAATCGGTACCTGCAGTAATCAGCCGAGCGGCATGATCACCGATCAGTTCGGCTATACGGAACGGTCCATGCCACAGATTGTGCTAACTTCTTGGCATATCCTTCTTTCACGCGATCCATGATATCCCTGGTTGAATTCTAGGTAAGTGCACCATTGTACTAGAGCCGATTTCCAAATCCATACCAGAAGTTCTTGGAGGCGCTCGGGATCCCACTCCCGAACGACAAATTATCGGAGGGTGTTGTTACTCCGTGAATCCTGGTCGATCTCTTGATTAGAAAAATCACCGCTAGGAAGATCAGCCCGATCATCTCGGGTTTTCCGACCGGTCATAGTGAACGTGCATATAATCGATCGGTTTTTCATCCTGCCTTTTTTCATATGGTAAAGCCAAACCCTTGATCCCGGCTCGATATTGTGCGAATCGGCCTGATCATTGTTCCGATCAGCTCTTTCTTGGATGGCCCTCCGCAATCGTTCGTTGACTTGTTCCCGCGCATGTTGGTAGTGACGTTGGAGTCCCATACGCCATCGACGAGCTTCGCGATCTCGACCTCGGGTGCATCCAACAGGTATCACCGACTCGATGGTAGATCGGGGGTCCCAACCATACGCCAGGTAGAATGGAGTATCTCCCCTGATCCGATCGAAAGAGGAATTCAACGCAAACACCAGTCTCTCCGCATATTCATCCCAATCTTGTTGCGCGGAGTCCGCGACATACATCTTGATAGCTCTAGTTAGCGTCTGTACCATCCGTTCGGCTTTACCATTCGCCTGCGGACGATACGCCATGGTCGCGCTCTGTTTCTGGCCAAGCATCTGATTAAAAGATCGGAATACTTCGGCCATGAAACCTGGTTCGCGATCATGCCTGATCACTTCACTGGCTCCAAATCGTCGAAAACACATTCTTCATAACTGCAAGCGACTTGTTGGGCTGTTCGGGTAGATCCCGCTTTCGCGATCACCAATCCCGTGAACAGATCAGTCCAGATCAGCAACTCTGTGTTGCCCTTGAACGATTTTGGCAGGGACAGTATGTGATCCATCGCTATCACTTGGAAAGGGTAGGTCGCCTGGATATTTCCAGGTGATCTTCCCCGGATGTTTGGCATACCTTTTCCAGTTTCGCAATCCGTACATGTCCCAACAAACTTTTGTATACTTCGATATAATCCTCTCCAATGAAAATGTTTACGGATCCTGTGGTACGTTCGTCCTACGCCCTGGTGGCCACCCTCCAAACTAACATGATAATGGTGTAAGATATCAGCTTGTAAAGTCTCCGGGATCACGAGTCTGCCGATCGGTCCAAATCCGCATCGGCCTGATCAGCTTGGACATAGTAAAACAATAGATCGTTTTCGTCGATCTCGTAGTTAGACGCGATCTTGGCACAATCTTTTGCCTCACTCTGGCTCAGCTTCTCCAGATCACCCTTTAGAAACGCCTTCAAATCAACGATCCATTTTTCCTCGTCTTGTGCCTTGAGAATTCTTTCGATCCGCATCTCCTGTACTATTTCTTCTGTTAGGCTTTCTCGAGAGTGTGATCTGTTAGGTGGTGATCTGGTTCGCGATCTCGTCATGATCAAGATCTGGGCTGCTTCCTTTTCATCTTCCACACGGATCAGCTCAGGCAGCCTATTGATCTCCACCAGTTCTTCCAGCAATGCTTGATCAGTAACTATTGATCCGGCCTGATCACGCATAGCCATAGTGGCTAGGTGATCTGCACTCCGATTCCAATCACGTTTCACATGCAAAAGATCATGTCTTGGCCACCCACGTAAAGCTTTCATAACGCGATCATTCAATAGCTTCAAACGCGGCGCTTTACAGTCGATCTCTCCAGTGATCTGCCGAATTACCAGGTTTGAATCTCCGCATATGATTACTCTTCCGATCTTTTGCTCTTGCAAGAGATCCAAACCTAGCAGCAGACCACGATATTCAGCCTCATTGACCGTGATACCTGGAGTATAATCTGAACTGGCCGATATAACAGTCCATTCAGGCAGTTTCCATAACAACGCGCTATACGCCCCTACACCTTTCTTCACACTCGCTGATCCGTCGAAACTTACAACGATCAGATCTTCCTCCGAGCCGACGATCGGTGGGGGGATAGTGATCGATTCACGTGGTTGCTTCCGAGGAGCGACCTCGATCAGGGCTTCATCGACTTCTGATCGGGGCGTGATGCTGGCTGCCAGCGTTTCAAGAATTTCTTCTTCGCCCTTGGTGCACTTGATGATCTCCAAGGTCAACTGATATAACACCGCTGCCCATCGCCCCAGTCTTCCATCTAAACCACTCGCGGACAGTAACCACGCTAAACTAGATCGTCTGGATAATACCTTAATTGATCTAGTTACCAGCATAGAGTAGCAAACATCCAATACACGTAATAATGCTAGCACCTCCTTATCCACAATACCATAGTTAACTTCGTTCGGTTTTAATGTTCGGCTTGTGAACGTCACCGGGCAATAAACTCCGTCGTGATCTTGGACCAGTGCGGCTGATATTGCCCATTTACTGGCATATAGGATCACCACGGGAATCTTCTCCGGATCGAAGTGTTTCAGTATCGGCGTCGAGATCATCTTCGCCTTTAACATACTGAAGGCTACCATAGCTCGCTTCATATGGTCCTCTGACCCTGGATCAGTCCGATCGATCAGTGATCTAGTCTTGAGATCCATTTTAGTAACTTCCACTTCGTGATCAGTCTCAATTGGTGATCTTCCTACCCGATCACGTTCTCGTAGCCCATGATAATCAACTTCCTTCAGTTCATATAGTATAGCGGCGTAAATCGAGAAGTCCTCGATAAATCTGCTATAATAATTCCGAGATCCGAGGAAGGATTGCATGGCCTTCAGTGATCGGGGAAAAGGTAAGTTGCTGAGAGCGGCCAGATCTTTCGGGTTTGCTTCCAATCCTTGGATCGACACGTTATGGCCGAGGTAAGCGACCTTGGGTTGACCCCAGAAACTCTTGACCACACTGATCGACAAATTCCAGCGCTTGCAGGTGTTCAGGAGTCGTTCGACCTTATCGCATAGCATATCCCAGGATGTTGCTGTGACCAAGATGTCATCTGTGTATGATCGCCTTCCCAACACTGATCGGCCCTGATCTTGGTCTGGTTCACCTTCCGTAAACACATCGTGTAGATCAGTGGCTTCCCGATCAGCACTGATCTGGAAATACCCATAGAGAGCATTGTCGATCAGCCTCTGATAGATCTGTGGGGCATTCTTTAATCCAAACGGCATCCGATTCCATTCAAAAAGTCCAAAAGGTGTAACGAAAGCCGAGATCTCTCGAGCGCGATCAGTCATCGAAACCACCCAGAAACCACTAGCCATATCCAGCGAACAAAACCATAAAACTTTATCCAGATCTTCTAATAAATCATTGATCAGGGGCATCGGATAGACCATCAATTTCGTGAGGCGATTCACCATTCTATAGTCGATACACAATCGAATATCAACCCCATTCTTCTTAATCACGATCACGATCGGTGATGCCCACTGCGATGTTGATGGTCGGATGATCTTTGTACTCAGCAAACCCTTGATCAAATCGGATAACTTTTCCCGGTATTGAGGTGCAACTTTACGACAACGCTGAGCGATCGGCCTCGCATTCCCCACGTCTATATCACAAACAGCTCCGAATGCGGCTGGGGGTAGGGCGTTACCTTTCCCCATCAGTAAGTGCCGCCTCTTCCAGATGATCTTCTTTAGCTGATCGATCTGCTCGGGAGTGTTCACTTCGGGATCACCGGCCTGTAGATCTTCCATCGTGACTTCTGGTATATTGGGCGATACTTCCGGTAAAACGGCCATCTGCTTCTCGATACCTTCAATGTACTGATCGCCACCTTCGTGTATACACACTTGCTCGTCCACCTGATCTGCCTTTTTCTGATCGGTGTCATCTTGAGTCGCTCCTTGTACGTCACTCGACTGATGGCTTACTTCGGGTTCACCTTCCTCCGTAATGACTTCGACTGATTCATCCTCCTTTTCCTTCTCATGATCGTTCTTGAACTCCTCACTGTCATTTCCGCTATCTGGGTCCGTTGTTTTCGGTGAGCCGGGCCTAATTATACTCAATATCCGTGGACCTTCTTTGACCCGGCCTTCCCCTGTCGCCTCGATCGTTGGCCACCTGATCAGCAGCTTGGTCGGCGTAGAATACACCGGCTTCTCGACCATAGGTGAGGTATCTTCGTCTGCTAAGTCTTCGTCACTGATCAGGTCTGTGGTGGCTTGATAAGCCAGTTTTTGCCATTCCATATATCTTCATGATCCTACTGAGACATACCCACTCTGTCGAGGTACTTTCCCTTCAAGGAACCACATCCCTAGGATCATGTCTTCGTGGATGATCAGCGGCTGATCGGATATATTCGTGACCCTGATGTAGCTTGATCGGCCTATACCTTTAACGAACGTTGGTACCCATCGTTCACCACGGGTCAACCACAATTTCTGTTGCCGATCACTCGACCGAATCATGACATCGACTGATCGGGACACCCCAATGTTCTCGTACTGACCCATTTTTAACATCCGTACATGAGTACCATACAAAGGTCGTCGGCCAGATAACTGAATCTGCACTTCATCCGGCAGAGTCAGGGTTCCATGAGACAGGTCAAGTCGTATACCGGCTGGTACCATAAAATCCATCCCCAATATCGCGTCTTGACCGGCTAACCGGCCAACCCAAGCATTAAAATAGTAGACCAGGGATCCTGCCAGGGTGATCTTCACACGTGATCATCCTTCCGTCATATATGAACTCTCGCCGATCCCAACACATTCTTGCCTCTGGGTACTGTCTATACGACATCCCACCTTACGAGCAAAGGCGGAGTCGATGATCGAGACTTCTGCCCCAGAGTCAAATAAAATAGTGGCTTTTTCATTGTTGATCTTTCCATTAGCTTTTGCCTGTTTAAACCACTTGTCGGGAGAGTGATACTTCCAGTATCCTCGGGATTCACCGGGCAGTAGATCCAACTCCATGATCACGTCCGATCGGGAATATTCATCCACTCTGAGACTGTAGATCGGACACCGATCGATGCAACTTGAATTAGAACATGTATTGTCGGTTATCTTCTTTTCCTCAAACTTATCTCCGCTACCGACATATGCATAAATGCAGAACGTAGATCGCTCGGCTCGAACCAGATTCCAACCTGGCGAGCGATCTAGTCTAACATCTTCTCAACATCTGGTGGAAGCATACCAGCATGTTTAGTCGGCACATACCACTTGCGCATCAGATTAAAAAATTCTTCAATTGGGCAGGCGCCGGCGTCATGAAGCTTCCCACAGGTCTTGCATACGAAAAAACAATGATCAGAAGGGTGACCTTTACGATCACATTTTCCACACGTAATTCTTTTCCAACAATCACGATCTCCATGTTTGGTCGATCCACAATGCACACATTTCTTACGAGATCGGTCCTGATCAGGTTGGATACCACCAGGTTTCCGTCCGTCCATGCCATTAGCCGATGATCTCGGGCGATACACTGGTTTCGTCGTAAAGATATGACGGTACTGTTCCTCGTCCGAGCTCAGACTTGACTGACCACTTTCCTCTTCCGAACCTGAACTGTCTGATTCCTTCGTGATCATCCGAATTGCTCTGGCTGGTCGTGCTGCCGGTATCTTGCCCTGATCAGGGTGTGGCTTTGACCGGTATCGGTTCGATCCTACCTCGACCTTGGGCTGTCGACTTTTGGCTCGCTGCAGCGTCCTCAGAGTCAGTTCCAGTTGCTCTGAGTCCTTTATACGGAGCAGGGTTAGCTGATCAGCCAGATCGCGATTATCCAGAGTACCAATGAAGTGTTCGACATGTTCGCGGGCTATGTCCGGGTGTCGTGGGTCCTTGATCGGCATTTTCGCGCGTAGACCAGCAACATTCAACCGATGTAAGTACTCGATCGGCGTCTCGTCGGATCTCTTCTTCATGTGGTAGTACTGTCTAGCGACAGACACCCCGAATTGCAATACTGTTCTTTGAACTCTTCACACAAACGAGGCCACTTCAAACGCACTTCTCGACTCAGCTGTTTAAGCCAGTTCTTGGCCGGACCTTTCATTAGATCAGCGAAGATCAGGCATCTTTCACCTTCCGGTGTCTTGTCCCTCAGAAAAGCTGATTTAGTCCGACTTAACCAAGCTCTGGCCTGATCATCATCCATATCCTTGCCTGTAAAATCCTTCAATTCCG
>MIQA02001158.1:0-12697 GCA_001887855.2 Sclerospora graminicola | reverse complement strand
GTAGACCGCAGGGCGGGGCGGGGTCCAGAATGGCGGGTACGCGCAGGGCGCTAGTCCCATAGAGCAGGGCTCGAAAAGAACCATTGAAAGTCAGCCAAAGGACAGAGTCTGTGTGGATAGATGCAAAAGGAGATCGAGCGCGGTTGTCGAGGGGGAGTGTTGGAAACGGTAGAAGTGTGACAACCCGCTATGATCAGAACATACAAAAGATAAGATATATTAGATAATTATAGTCTAACCTAATATATATAGGGCGTGCGGTATGGGTGCAGGATGAGAAATGGGATGGAGTAGTGCGGGGCACTCACTCCAAGGTAACCGAGCAGGGCTCAATGGTTAGTTGTCAATTATCCCTCACCTGCACACCCAACCGAGTCCCCGGAGCCATTCTGGCCCCGCCTGTTGTGGGCTTACGTATTTCCTTAATTAAGTGCTAATTAGGAGTTAAACTATTACTAATTATGGGTACACTCAGTGGTACACCAGATCCTACACAAGGTACGACTGACCCTAATTTAGGTAGTTTACAACAGGTCTTCACAAAGGTTGAAGAGCAGGACAACATTAGAAGAAATTTTCTCTGTGGTGGTAATACTCTGAAAGAAACGCATCACCTGTGCGATTAATGCGCGATCTGGAGCAACCATGGCAATGCTCCGGAATAGTTGCTTTAAATTAGATCGGCCAGCGTCTCTCCACGTCAAAGGTCACTCATCAAGTCGTACATTCTTGTCCTAATAATTTAAACGAAAACAATTCGGTAAAGAACACTTCAGTGAGTCGTGTTTTACCATTTGTTCAGCACCACGGAACTTTTATTTCAAGCCCAAAGTGTGAATCTCAAACTTCGGTCGCCATTCCATTTTCATTTCTCAATGATTTTACAGTTTCTTACCGTGAGACCGATTTTATCACACTTGAAGCACTTCCTAGTGTAAGCCCGCACACGATTCACAACAGCCTTGTTCGCGTTCTTGACGTAGCGTCATTGCAGCCAGCCAATACGCAAACTGAGGTCGCATCGGGTCGAACCTAGCTGAAAGCACGCCACGCAATTTTGGCGCTGAATACTGAAAGGTTCTTTCCGAAATCAATTCTTCTTTGCATCCGGCTGCATCACCCACTTCCACGAGGTGTAGCAGGTTCTCTGTCTATATTCTTCAAGGAACATTTGAAGAAGTTAGCAACTTCATCTCTTGATCCATCGAAATGTTTGTCTTGAAGACTTCTAGCGTCTGGTCTAGGACAAACCAGTGGTGGCTACATTCCCAACAAGTTGCCTCTTGTTTATCGAAATATCTCCCCGCTGTTTCACCTAAATAGTGCCCGATAACTTCAATCTTAAAGGCCTCGGTTCATGGAAATCCATCAGCGACCGCAATTTGGCGTATAAATCATACTTCTTAATTTTTGAAGTCTGCCCCAAATCTTTTTAGCTTCAGAACCCGTAAACTCTTTTATCTAAAGTTTCAAATCATTGACCGTAGGAACTTTCCTTTGTTGAATTTTTTTTGTCCATTCTATGGATGCCTAGGCTGTTGAAAGTAACCTTGGGTTGGAGCCGGTCTATTTGGTCGAGAGGAGTCAATACCTCCCAAACTATCTTCCAACAGCTACAAACGTGGGCGCTGTCAACCGAAATGATCTCTATTTCCATGTCGCGATGATCTCTGGAACGCTGTGAAATATCCACCTTGTCTATCGACAACCACGAGTTCCATTAATTCTTGAACTTTTCTTTGTCCTTGGCGCTTTTCCCTTCCGTGAACTTCAACGCATTGGTTTTCTTCATCGCTAACCATATCTTCTCGTTGGTCACTATGCCAGCAGCCTGATTCATGGCACTTCCGGAAAATTCTTCAGTCTCTTCGTCTATTTTTATTGGGATGGTAGCCTGTTAGAAAATCTCTGCAAGGTAGAAATTAAAATCACTTGAGAAGATATAAAACCGCAATATATTAAATGGGTTTATCATTTCTTATCTCCTCATGAATTTTGCGCCGCAACGTGGTTTCATAGCTGATTCCGTGCTTGCTGTACCCATTTTTAAGTGTAATAGAAACATAACTGTGGGAAAAATAGGGTACTATGCACATAGTCTTGTGTATATCCGCACTGAGAGCCGATAATGATCTAACGTGTGTGATAAACTTAATGGTAGCCGGTTAGTGTAAATATCAAGAAAGAGAACGCATGTGCGTACGACTAGCAAACTGACGTGTTAGTGACAGCCGCGAGGAAGTCACTCAAGTCCGAAGTGTCGTTCCACGTGTTTGTTAAAATTCACACTTCGTCCCACGACACCAAAACCCGCGCCAGAGCACGGGCGGAGGAGGTCCAAAACCGATGGATCTATCGGTTGCAGTTGCCTCAACCCCGAGGCAACCGAAGTACAAGAAATTTCTTCGCTGTAATCAATACGCGAAGATGAACCATTATGCCCACGAGTGTATGGCGCCGCGGCCGGAGACATCAACAGGGGCAACCCTCTGTAAAAAAAACGCGAATCACCAGTACGGGCGGGGTGCCCTACTGGACGGGTTATCTCACATGCCGACATCGGGCATGTGAGGATAATAGTCCCAGACGGGACTATTTCCTGTCAAAAGATACAGGGTGAAGGGAAACCTCTCATCAACTGAAGGTTAAGCCGCATGGAAACGATGTCCCCATGCGCGCTCTGTTTGACACAGGAGCGTCAAACAATTTCGTTAGAACTGAGGTTCTAACGTCATTGGATTTCGTGGAGATTGACACTCTACGAAGTATGTTGTCAGTCCGGTTAGCAACAGGTGCAACCGTAACTATACCAAAGCGTGTGATTCGGACACGCTTCGAATTGGATGAACTGCTTCGTTTGTTTGAAAAATGATTAACATGCTGCACCGGCGGGCATGTTAAAGTAGAAAGGCTGTTGAGCCCTTCGACTAAATCCAGCATGCGATGACGCTGATCGCATGCTAAATTCTTCTCGGATGCTTTGGTCTATAGCATTCCTCAGAGTCTTTGGTGGGTTCCGATATAGCATCTGCTTGATGGGACCGTCATTCAGTCCCTTCATGTTGCCGGTGACCTGCATGGCAGGGGGCACCGGCTCATACACAATATTTGATAACATCTTCTGAGCATAAGCTTGAAGACTCAGCTTACCTTGCCGGAGTTCCATGAACGCTTCTCAGCAACTAAGCTCCATTTCTGGAGCTTCGAAGTTGATCTTTAGCTCAGGTTTAATTCCTGATAAGTCAGGAACGCAGATTCATCAGTGGATCTGCGGCTCATTGCCCATTCCCTGGCACGACCGCCCAGGCATGTGGTGGCAAAATAACCTTGTGAACGCGGGTCAACAATCTTTTGCGCAGAGATGGCATCTTCCACTTCTGCAAACCATCTTCGAAGGGGTTCACCCCCTTTGCCAGTAAAGGGCGTATCCACGCCTTTACTACTTCATCGCTCGCCGTGGGCGTTGTTGGTGGCGACCTCGACATTATTGTCGCGGAACGCACCTGGGGGTCTATGTAAGCCCTTTTGAAAGGGTTTACCATTTTCAACGTTTCCTCAGAGGTGTTACCACGGAGGATGGTGATGATGTTGGTCCCCATGGTCCTCATCATCTCCACACCAGTATCCACATTACGTTGTGGAAAGCCTCCCTCACTAAGTCTTGCAGGAGCTGACGCTCGCATTCACAATCGATGACCGTCGACATATCGGTCGAGCGGCTCTTAAACCCTCGTTCCGCTGGTTAACTAGCGGAACGGAACGAACAGTGGTCGTTAAGACGGACTGCAAAGTGCTACCAGGTGGCTGTGTTTGAGCTTGCGACCTGTAGTTGTTTGCTAAGCCAGCAATGCATCATCATCATTATGATTCGGTATCAACTTGTCTATGCTGAATAAAGCAAATATTTCACACAGCTAATCTCAAATCACACAGACATCAAACTTGTGCTTTGAAACGCTCATCCATTTATCACCAAATAACTATGCCCGATAATGAATAGATATTTTAATTTTTTCTCGAAAGTGTACGGGTAACTTTTCAAATAAAATTGACCACTGTCTAGATTACGATGATTTTAAGCATTACCCACAGTTTTAAATTTTCCTTAGACTTCAATGCAGAGCTATCACTAATCATGTGCATATGTAGATTATTGTGTTTGATATTAGTGTTATCCTGAGGAATTATATAATATAATTGGATTTTTGGTGTTTTTTCGTTTTGCAATTGGATGCAGCCAATCCAATTATAATTAGATTTAGACCCATGGTAAACCGGTTATTAAATCGGTAGTGATTGGTAGTCAGCAAAACGCCCATTATAATGCCCAGCAAACCCAGAGCTCTGGCTGGCGTCCCATGTGCCAAAGCTCGTCTCTTTTCCTATCTATCTGCCTGTCCACAGATTGTGGGGAACAAGTCTAAAAATCGCCTGCCTGCCGTCCACAAAGCAAGGCCTGCCCGAATGCAGGCTACGCTCAATAAGCAGCCGCCGTCGCCGTAGGCGGGCAGATTCTTGACACCGAGTGTTCCGGTGGAATTGCATCGCACGCCGTCGTCCCAAGATCGTCCCTACGCATGTCCGATTCCGACGTGCGGCGATCGGATCCACCGTACATTAAAAAAAGAGCGAACATATGAAGACACATACGGGGGAACAACCGCATCAGTGTCATATTGAAGGCTGTGGCAAACGCTTTAGTACGTCAGAGAATCACGCAAGATTCTCAGCCTAGGAAGTAGCACAAGATTGCAAACACACAGAGTGGAATAATCTTGCAGAAACTGTGACATTATTAACAGAAGGTGAGATTCAAGACGTGGCGACGAATCACCAGTCCATTGCCTCAAGAGCTCCGGTAGTGCCGCAAGAACTGCTGAACAAGCTCTGTGAAGTAGTAGCAGTGGATTCCTAGGAAAAAGTGTTGCGATTGCAGCAATTGCCGTCTGAGATGCTGCATCAAGTGAATAAATGTGGCAACACTGCGGTTTTTACTTTCTCAACCTGATCCAGCACCATCAGGAACGTCAATGCCGGCAGTCAACGATACTGAAGCTATTGTAGACGTTGAGAAGGAGATAAAAGCTATCAAGGAGACAAGTGCTAGCTCGAATGCTGTCGTCGATCGTGTGTGAATTTTTCGTGTAGATAATGTTTTTTTTATGGATGACGTTGTGGTCTTTTGCTTGTTGTAGCATGTAGCGATGAGTTTTGATCGAGATCTTGTCAAGGCCATGTATGAATCACGCGGTGGATACGAGCAATTAACCGCTAATGCCTTACTACAGACGCTAGAACCGTAATACGCACCTATGATTGGCAACCAACTCATCTTTATTGAAGAAACTCAAACATGCTGGATATAGCTATACGAGCGCTTCTTATCGATTCGTCGGGGTATAGATGCGCTAGAAAACGAACGAGATGCACCAATCCGTGTCCCTAGCTGTCCATACTGTCGGTTCAGCATCAACACGACCGTCTTTTTTCTGCTTTTCGAAGTTTTTTTCCATCAGCCGATCCTTTTTCAATGTGAGTGATGCGAGTTCCGGAACTAAGTGTTGGCACTGTGTGTCTTCCAATGCAACATGGCTGCTTCCGCTTGACGAAGACGATCGGCGTGTAGTGGACATGGACATTCATCAACGTTTTCTCTTCGTTTTTCGAGCTAGTATTTAGGTATGCGTGAGTGTTTTCCCCGTCCTTTTTCGATCCAGCTCGGAAGAACAGCAAAACGTCTGGCTGCTGCCTCATGCGTAAATGAGATCTCGAATGAGCAGCAACCTGGTGCTTTGATCTTAGCGTCAGTTGATGATTTTGGCTCAGTGCTTTTTAATGGAATAGTCAAGCTTTGCAGTCGTTATCACTCAGCCTGAAGTAGACGCTGAGTTGTCCAGATGATCGCAACCGTCCTTTGGTCCATTTCACGAGCAGCTTTTACGTTTTCGAGTTCATGAAGTATGGATGTTATGGTCTTCCGCTACGACAAGCGCTTGTGCTTCTTGTGAATTTGGCGTCAACTGTATTGACCTTAATGGCCGGGTTGCGTGAATACCCCTTGATCGTGCTCGTCACTGGTCGATACGATGAAATTCGTTTTCGCTTGATCGAGAAACGGATCAATTATAACCTCCTACGCGATGATTTGCTTGATATCAACATGCTGACGAATCTCACGCATGCGGGCGAAAGCTACCGCTTTTTTACGGCTCCCACACGAAGTCCTGAGAATTTAGGTGAAAATCGGAGCACGTGTATGCGGGTCGACGCAATCAATGTGACGCATGTCAAAGTCTTTTTTTACGATTTCTGGGGCAAAGGCGCGCGTCTGTCGCAGTTTTTATAGATTTTTGCTTCTCGATGCAACATTATCAACTTGCTTTCCTCACGGTATGACGAGTGTATTCTCAGTCATAATAATGCCACGGACGACTGTTATCGATAACATTCTCGACAATTTTGATGATTTACGGAAAAATCACACGATCCATTATGGAGTATCGAGCAATTTTGGACATCCGGGCGTCCCCTTTATGCACTGTCCCGGGCGCCCATGGACGTCGTTTATGTATATCACGGATTAATGATCCATCAACCGTTCTGGGTAGGTTGAAGTTATCATATTCAATATGAAAGCAGTAAATATCGAGCAGTTCCGTGACTTCAAAAGCCTGATATGAACTATGGACTGTTCCAGACGAAACCAATGGACCACGAATCCGACGTTAAAGTCACATCGGATAATATACGGGATGGTTTACTTTAATTGTCACGCACTCCTATGGCTTGTGACTTTGTGGCTTGTTGCCACGGGCGTGTTCAATACATTGGCAAAGATTCGAATTGTCAATTACGTCCCAAGCAAGTTGCGATTTAAGGGCGCTGTACGCTATGTTCAGTATCTTTTCTCCCTTATGAACCTCGCGGTCTGGACAAGTGACGATGAGAATGGCGTGATTGGTTTCAGAGGCAAAGTGATCATGGCTTCCGACGTCTGGATTAATCATTCGCTTGGATGCGCTTGTGAGTATTCATTGACCTATAGCGTCTATGAGATTGGGCAGTGGATGATTTCGATGCATATTACCATGACCAACTTTATTTTTTATGGCCTCTGCTCTCACACGGTTAACGTGGTTCATGTGTTTTGCGCAAAACTTGGTCCAGTTATTGGTAACATTGGGCGCGCCCTCGTTTCGACCAATGAAATTGATACGGCCTCATCATGAACGGATGCTCGTTTGGTTCATGGATTCCAGCACGCTCTTCTTACGCTATGAAGTCTACAGTTTGATGATCTGTTTGCTCTTGTACATTCTACTCGAAGTCCGAGGAAATACCTCTTTCATGATCAATGCGCCCAATTCCTCTCGTGACATCTTTGGTGGGGCCCGTCCATTGCGAACTTTTGGAATTTTGAGATTATGATTGATTTTTCGTGCTTTTTTCGCTCATGCTCCTGGAAGTCTTGTGTCCCAGTTCGTTCATGTTGGTTACGCTCTGGTATATCTGTCTGCTCGCGCTAGTCTTAGTTCTTTTACGTGACGGCCTGTGGAAAAATGTGCGTTGATTTTTACTACAAGGAGTACTAAGTGATACAGCAAGCAGGGCACACATTCAATACAAAAATGGTACTTGCAATATTGATAGACTGGCGAGTATGAAGAAACATACCCAGCTTTATTGCTGGCAATTGTGGCTACTGAATCGAATAACAACCGCTTGAAAGGCTCCCACACCTAGCCGTCTTTCGCTTGTGCTTCGGCTTGGGACCGGGTCGTTTTCCTCGCTTTCCAAGTCGTGCGTCTACTTCAACAACTCGTGGCACAGTGAGACATGCATCGACCTTCAGCGATGAAGCCGGGGGGGTTGGAAGAAATGGAGTGCTGTAGGTGTTTTTGAAATTCTTGATCGTGAAGGCACTGTAATCGAATAGTTCTCGTAGCGGGATGTGTTGGCGAACGGCGGCTTGAACACTGTGTACACATGGAAATTGCAAGTCGTGCCAATTCAGGCACGTGCATGTCTTCTTTGCGAGATTCACAGCTCGCCACGGATGCACGTTCCCATTGCGACTTAGGGATCCGTCTTGACATCGGATCATGTAGAGGCCGTTTAAGCACGGCAGAATGTTGCAGCGATCGCGAGCTTGCAACAGGCTTTCCAATTTTTGTTGCCATCTGGGCAGGAGTTGATCACTGTCGACGGGGCTGGTAGCCGTAGTGGATTGTGTTGTGATATGGAATCTGGATGACGCTGAATTTGTCACATTGGGTTTCAGTAATGCTGCAGACGGGGACGATAATGCGAGAATATTTTGGGGTGGGGGTGCGAGTGGAGATATGGATTCAGAAGTGATTGGGGGTGATGACTGGTCTTGGAAATAACGTCGCCATGGCGAAGCAAGTTGGCGCGCGAGCTGTCGTCGCTCATGAAACTGTTGACACACCCTAAGGAAGTACGTCTGAAATGCTTGCAGAGGATATGTGCTGCGACATTCGTTACCAATCCAGTTGTTGGCGGACTCCGAAAGGTTGGAAGTTACTTCGTCGTATGTCGCCTTGTTATACTCCATGTAGATGGCATACTTCACCCAGTGTTTCTTGGGAATGTTGTCGATATATTTCGCAGAAGCTGGTCGTATATTGGCAAGCTGTGACCAAGTATAACGCCAGTCGTTCTCGCAGTCGGCTCGAGCCATCTCGTAAAGAAAACCTTCTTCGACTGGTGTCAGCAAGTGGAACTGTTTATGGATATTGTCAATAATATGACGAAGGCAGAAACGATGACATCTCGTTGGAAATACGTTCTGAACGGCTGATATCAACCCCTTCTGTCGATCCGACACAAACAAGTCGTCCAGCTGATCACCGTGAATGCGGCAAGCAGCCATTAGTTGCTCCAAGAACCAGCGCCAATGCTCATAATTTTCAACGGGTACGATGGCGAAGCCGAAGATAATGATGTGGTGATCGGCGTCCTTGGTAGTAGCAGTGAGAAAAACCCCACGCTTGTTCATCTCTCCTTTCAAGTGTGTGCCGTCCAAGCCTGTTAGACGCAAGCAAAACGTTTTCGCGCGTAGACAATTTGACGGAAAGAAGCAGGCACGATAGAACCGGCCTCCAGATTTCTCAAAAGCCCAATGGGAACCTTTATTGTCACTTGCAACAGATTATAAGTAGCTCTCCAACTTCTGGTTGCTATCAGCAATGTTCATCTCCGTGCTCGCGAGCACTTGTTTCTTTAGGCGTCCAGCAACTTGCAGGTCAACCATGTGACCCTTCGACATTAGAAACGATTTTACTGTTTTGTTCGTAATCCCTTTCGCATTACCCGCATGAATAGGAAATAGTTCATTTGCAAGCAATCGCTCCAGCAGCTTGTAATCAGTATCACGGTCGCGAATCTCTCTCGCTAGCGATGAGTCTGACTGGTCGACTTCGGCATATGTTAGCGCGTTGCAACCAACAAAACTCAAGTGATTATGACATAGTTGCATCTTGGTCACCTTCCAGACACCATTTTTGCCGTAGACGTTCACAAAGAACGGGCACGAATGCGATACATCTTCTTGACGATCGACTCCTTGTTGACCGCGAAGCTGCTTGCACACGTACTTCGCATTCCTTCACCCGTAGCTTTGCTAGTACTGTTCCCACCGACTCGTAGGCGAATCACACAGCTTTGGCATACTCAGCGCCACTTTTTTCTGCACCGCTTTCTGAGACTCGTACGTTGTGGTCGCCACATTTTCACACTGTCGTATACCAAGCCGGTCTCTGAACATGACCCTAGTCGAGCAGACAGAACACCTGGTCGCAGAAGCCCCATGGCCTGAGCAAGCAAGACGTCTTGAACGTTCAGGTGGTAGCGCTGCTTGTCACTATCTGGTAGTTGGGGGGATGCGACCAGGGTGGCGGCAGACATGGCTGCTGCATCGATAGCGCCAGGGTCATTCGACCCAGCCACTGACATCGAGAGGGTAGAAGCGATTTGCGTGACTTTGCGCGGTTGGTGCTTGGTGTCGCTCGATAAGACGCAAACAGTTCTTTACCGTTACCGATAGTATACCGATTTAATAACCGGTTTACCATGGGTCTGAATCTAATTATAATTGGATTGGCTACATCCAATTGCAAAACGAAAAAACACCAAAAATCCAATTATATTATATAATTCCTCGTGTTATCCTATAGATTCTCCTTATATAATATATAATACTATCTACTATTAAATATCATATTTTGAAATTATGTTTCCAAGGCCTTTATACGAGAAAACTCAATTGATACACCCATCACAGCAGCTAGGCATGTTAATAAATATCATAAATTGATTTTAAGGCTTACATAGACAGCTAACTTGCCTAAGGTAAGATATTGGCAATGGAAAGATTTAGCTGTTGTAGTATTACATACCGCGTAAGATGTCATCCCAATGACTACTTAAAATTATTTTATTAATCATGTCCATGGTTCTTTTCTCACGCATAGGTTAAGTGACAAAAATAGATTTTAAAATGAGAGTTTTTTTACAGTCGACAACCAACAGACAAATAAACGTTATCGCTATACAAAAGCAAACTTTCGCCCTTATTATTATTACTAAAGAAAATGAAATTCTTTTTGTTTCTTAGCTTCATACACGTTCGGTTTTACATTCGTTTTGCTCATCTAATTCAGAATTGTTCATTTTAATGAGTGTTTCCCATCTCAATATGAGTTGTACATTCACTTAGCTGTTGCGCATTTCTTCGATAATCAGCAAAAACCAAACTATTACGCATTATAGTAAGGTTATCGAATAAAGGAGTCAATACTGTATTTATTTAGCGTATAAAAAGTATGAAGTTAATTGCACAATTACGTTTTCTTTGTCCAAAAATCCTGTTTCCAAAGGGATTGTTACTATTGCGAATGGGGTCTATTATATTCGATTATAGTAAGGTTATCGAATAGAGGAGAAACCACTGCATTTATTCAGATTATAAGTAATATCAAGTCAATTGCAAAAGTATGTTCTCTTTGTCCAAAAATACTGTTCCCAAATAGGATACTTACTATTGCGAATGGGGTCTAATTAGCCCCAAAAACAGTATTAAAATTTAAGCGCAAGACCTAGGTCACATGGAGAAAAAATAAGTGTAAACATTAACTGATTATTTTTATGCGTAAAGACTGAGTTATAGTCCAATGAAGGAGAATTAGTAACAATGCTGTGTTCCAACGCGTTAGGGTTGCCAAATCGCAATAGCAAGATATTGTGCAATTGGGTAGGGAGACAGTCGGAGGTTGGGGTTTGTTTAAGAGCCAAAGAAGTGCAATTAGTTGCTGTAAAATGTATTTGACCTAGCAGCAGCAAAAAGGTTTAGTGTTTGCGCAGATAAAGAGCCATTGTGGAAAGTGACATTATTCTTGCAGTAGCGAAATAATGCACATGAGAGCTGTGTTTGAGCTTGCGACCTGTAATTGTTTGCTAAGCCAGCAATACATCATCATAATTATGATTCCGTATCAACTTGTCCATGCTGAATAAAGCAAATATTTCACACAGCTAATCTCAAATCACACAGACACCAAACTTGTGCTTTGAAACGCTCATCCATTTATCGCCAAATAACTATACCCGTTAATGAATAGATATTTTAATTTTCTTTTAAGTGTACGGGTAACTTTTCAAATAAAATTGACCACTGTCTAGATTACGATGATTTTAAGCATTACCCACAGTTTTAAGTTTTCCTTAGACTTCAATGCAGAGCTATCACTAATAATGTGCAAATGTAGATGTTGCATTATTGTGTTTGATATTTGTGTTATCCTATAGATTCCCCTAATATAATATATATAACACTATCTACTATAAATATCATATTTTGAAATTATGTTTCCAAGGCCTTTATACGAGAAAACTCAATTGCTACACCCATCACAGCAGCTAGGCATGTTAATAAATATCATAAATTGATATTAACACTTACTCAGACAGATAACTTGCCTAAGGTAAGATAATTGTAATGGAAAGATTTAGCTGTTGTAGTACATACAGCGTTAAATGTCATCCCAATGACTACTTAAAATTATTTTATTAATGTGATCATGTCCATGGTTCTTTTCTCACGCATAGGTTAAGTGACAAAAATAGATTTTAAAATGAGAACTTTTTTACAGTCGACAACCAACAGACAAATAAATGTTATCGCTATACAAAAGCAAACTTTAGCCCTTATTATTACTAAAGAAAATCTTTTTGTTTCTTAACTTCATACACGTTCGGTTTTACATTCGTTTTGCTCATCTAATTCAGAATTGTTCATTTTAATGTGTGTTTCCCATCTCAATATGAGTTGTACATTCACTTAGCTGTTGCGCATTTTTTCGATAATCAGCAAAAACCAAACTATTACGCATTATAGTAAGGTTATCGAATAAAGGAGTCAATACTGTATTTATTTAGCGTATAAAAAGTATGAAGTTAATTGCACAATTACGTTTTCTTTGTCCAAAAATCCTGTTTCCAAAGGGATTGTTACTATTGCGAATGGGGTCTATTATATTCGATTATAGTAAGGTTATCGAATAGAGGAGAAACCACTGCATTTATTCAGATTATAAGTAATATCAAGTCAATTGCAAAAGTATGTTCTCTTTGTCCAAAAATACTGTTCCCAAATAGGAAACTTACTATTGCGAATGGG
>MIQA02001157.1:0-30042 GCA_001887855.2 Sclerospora graminicola | reverse complement strand
ATCTAATTGACTCGAGCCATCGCTGGTGAGGCAAAATCCATCCACTGTTGTATCTTGCACATTAACTACTCTAATCACGATGTCTTTGGTAATCCTTAGGCTATTTGTTTCACTTGAATCACGAGCTTCGATTGTGAGCGTATAATCTTGAACGGACTCAAAATCGATAGGACCGTTCACCACCAAGACACCTGTCAATGTATCGATACGGAAAACGTCGAGACCGGGTGGATTCACTGCACTTAGTGCATATTGAATCGTATGAAAGGAATCCGAGAATATATCAGTATCTGATGTTTGAATTTGTAGCAACACAGCGTAAGTGGGCGTGTTTTCTACGACAGAAAACTTGTCGGAAAGTCAACGAACGATTGCAATTCATTCACGTCTGCCACCTCAATAATCAAAAAAATGACTTGGACATTGTACCATACCACTCAATTTTCCAGGATCCTGCACGCTGAGATTGAACATGTAAAGCCGTTTGACTTCATAATTTTGTGAAGGTTTCACCACAACTCTGCCACACAACGACTTGCTGGAATCTTTCTCGATGTTTACGGAAACGAAGAGAAAATCAGTAGCATTCAAGTTAGAAAGCTTGTAACATAGAGCGTAACCATCGCCTTCGTCTGGATCGATGGCGCTGATACACCGGGGAAGTGCGAAGTTGGTGGCTTCATTCTCGTTTATTACGAATGTGTATTGCTGATCAGTGAAAACTGGGGCTTCATTGACATTCACAACCTTAACGATCACATCATGAGTGCTGCATACCAAATGGTGACCCAAATGCTAAATTTTCAGGCCCGCCGAATGCGTAGGACGATTGCTGAAAACTGGGGGGCTGATTCACATCCACAATCGTAATCTGAATTTGGTGATCACTTGATAAACCGCCGTCGTCTATACCTCGAATTTGAACCGTGAAAAACGAAATCTTCTCATAGTCAAATAGAGAAGTATTCAAAACGGACAGATTTCCACTTTCTGACAAAGCAACATATTGAGATAGAAAAGTCAGCTCAAGCGAACGTGTTCGGACGCATCCAGGTCACTTGCAGTAAGTTCACCAATCATTGTGCCAATTGCAGGATTTTCTTCAATTTCGATGCAACAACTGGTAATGAAAGGGGCCTCGTTCACGTCTTCAACGAAAATTGATAGGGTAGCTTCTCCCATGAAGCCTTCAACTTCCACAACACTAAGAGACACTTGGATCGGCTGATCAGAAGCGCGTAGAGCTTCGTAGTCCAATGTATTTGTTGCCAGTACGAGCTCACCCGAAGACGAGACTCTGAACCAGTTGCTTTAGGGTCCGTGAAGGAAATATTCAAGTGGAGATGGTAAAGCACCAAAAATACAAAGCACTGTTGATAAAGTTGTGTCGGAAACAAAAAGTCACCGACGAATTTCGCTCGAACGTAAAAATGAAAGTTCATTGCACTTGTACTGCTTTGAGCAGTAACCACGTGATCGTCTACTCTGACAAATGCATTGCGTGACACCCAATCCAAAGGGACATCAGTATCCTCGTCAATGAGAACGAAAAATGCTACCTGAGCTTGCCAAATTCTATGTAGTGTTTGACAGAGGCGTTGATGCTGGGGTGGCAACAATGAAGGCGCCCTTGAGATCTATCGGAATGTTTGTCCACTCGTAGTCACTAACATCTTAAAAGACAGGTGTATGATCTTGTAGTCTAGATATAGCGCTGAGATCGTCTTCTTTTAGTGTCAAAAAATTGCTATCCTCATTCTCTGCATCCTAAACATTCCCAAAACCCAGCGTTGTGCCATCCGGTATGTTTTCATTCACTCGGAAGATCTGATTCGTAGCTATTGGTGCTTCATTAGCGTTTACGATAGACACCCAGACTGATGAAACTGATGTTGCTTGTCCGTCTGAGCACTCAATCATGACATTGTACGCTCGCTTTGTTTCGAAATCGAGCGTTTTGGTTTCTGCACAGAACATGCCGCTCTTCTGTTCGATTTTAAAGTTCATTGAATTTTTTAGCAGCGGAAACGAAAGATCGTCACCCACATCTTCGTCGAAATAATGAATCGTCCCCAATAATTCCAAGTTTCGAGACGTCAAAACATCATTCTTGGATAACACGAACTCGTTCGCTGTAAGATTTGCTGCTTGCAGAGTTGGTGGGTCGTACAGGTTTAGAACCGTAACTACTAATCTTGACACGGCCACAAGCCCCTCGTGATCAGTAACTGCTACGTCAATGCTTATCAACGGAAAGATTTCAAAGTTTAGCATGGATGCGTTCGCTACTCGAAGTACACCAGTCTTTCCAAAAGAAACGAAATCCGTCGATCGATACAGCAACCGATTGAAGGCTTAAGTCTAGGAAGGAACATCCAAGTATGCATGCAACTCAGGAAGCAGATCGACGAGTTTTAATCCCAGCGTATACAGCTCCAGATCAGACCCGATCTGTTCCTATCTGTAAGAATGATCGAGAAACCTAGGGAATCTTCTACGCAAATGCGCCGGATACGTGAATTCCAAACCAGGTCGATCAGTAGGAGACCAGATCGGACCAGCCTCTCGGCACCGGATGAGGTTTTGGTTCATGATTCATTGCACATCCGCTTGCGACATCCTCAGTTGGATCGCCCCAGACCTGAAATCCTACATCGGCAGTTTCAATCAACACTACCAAGGAAGATTAGAGGACTCTGAATATTGCCTGTGTCATGATTAAAGACCGAAAATGCGTTGATATCAAAATCTAGTTGCAAGTGTAATCCACAATCATGACCATTACGACACTCAAGGAGTCGCCACTTAAAAGTCCACTCAGAAAACATAAAACGTAATAGATCCGGCAAAACGTTTTGATGGTAGTTCGAAGCAGCGCATTGAAATCTAACGTTGCAACGGCTCTGCTACGAGTATATTTTCATTAACGAGTGGATCACGTTGAAAGTCGATGCCTCGAATGTTGGACACGTTTTGGAGCACTCGTGGCGTCGTGAGAGCTACGAGGCGTGTCCTCGGCACCCAGAAGGTCGGCGGAACCAGCAGCAACAGCAGACGATGTGAGATTGTCATTGCGATTGCGGATCTTGGACGCGTCAATCGCAGGCATACTAGCGAGAACATCGTGACGAAGTGAAGACCATTGTGGCTGGCCTAGCATTGCGGAATCTGTCGACCGTTGTTGTAGTTCAAGGACCACCGATGTGTTAAAGGACGCGATCATGGTGTTCAACTTGGCAATTTCACTTGGAGAGCTAAACCGGGGGGTCAGTTTGACGGGCACGTTTAACGAATACGCACGCGTAAAATATCCGTCGACCCATGATGGCGTAAGATTGTTTGAATGAGCTCTACGACACTGTTTTCATCCATGCGATTCGTTTCATTCAGTGTATCTTCCGAAGCAGGCGCTTCGAGCAACAATAGTTTACTGTATTCCCCAACCCACCAGATACCGACGTGGAGAAGAAACAACTGGGAAACGTCATCGTGAAGCGTCCAAAAGAGTTTGTGCACCACGTAAGCGTGCAGAATTGTATGACGCTGGATCAGAGTAATGAGGGGGCTACAAATCTGTTCATCGGGTAACGTCGAGCCAGCAATTGACAACATGGTGATCAGCGTATCAATTTGCAACCGACTGGAAGGGGCATACCGATCGACAGCATCAGCAATTCGTGAACATAATTCGGCCTTTTGATCAGTTGGAGCTATGACGAGGTAGTTGAGCAACTCACGCGCGAGCGACTGAATATTGGACGAGTTGACGAGAGAATAATCAGCTCGAGTGCACGCTGACGAACGGACGTATCAGGATCCTTTAAACAGTCCACAATGATGTTTGTATGACGCTGTACTGCCGCTACGTCGTCCGCAACAACCTTCGAGAGTGTATTGAGTGCTACGTATCGAATATTGTTGTCACGGTTTAGTAGGAAACGTCCGAGAATGTTGATGGCAAGCACACGAAGGCCACTGTCACTCTCGATAGTCATGAAGGTCTGTACGCATTCATAGAGGATCGCATTGCCCACTGTCTTGGCCGTTCTGGTGTTTGTAGCCACTTGGGCCAAGACTTCGTTCATTGCTTCACTAGCTTCTTCATTACCTTTGCCTAATTGCCGAAAAAGCTTCAAGATGGACACCTGCAAGAACGGGTCGGCAATCCCACTGACATCGTACTCACTTGAGTATCCCATCGAGAGAAAAGTGCGCAGCTGGCGGACAAGCTTTGGCACGAGACTGCTGAATCGCTTTAAATTCTCTGCGTCCAGTAACAGACTTCCGTAATGGGCTGGACACCTCCAAGCAAAACACCATGGTTCTTTAAACGCAAGAGTTTCAAGATCGAAGGCCGAGCGGTAGTCCTGGAACTACCAACGCGATCAACGTCAATTGTCCAGGCCAGAAAGTTTTGCCAAGCAATCCAAACACTTTACGATCTCTTGGCGACAAATCTACAAGCTTTAGGGCGTCGTCCAGTGCAGTGAAATGGACAAAAAGGATCAGTGAGAGGCCGTCCTTTGGCGGTAAAAATCGATAATACCACATCAGGATTAATCGCGTTGGCACCTAATCCAAAGGCAGTTTCAGTAGGAAACGCAATTAGGTGACCAAGACGCAATTGCTCTGCTGCCAACGCTAATCGTTTCGAGTCTGCTTGGAGAAGACGTTCCATAGTCGAAACACGATTGCAACGGCTACAAAGCGAGAGAACACGTCGCGATTGATCGCCTGTTCACTCCGTCGCACGGTTGCGTAGTACCACCTTAACCATCTTTGTTGCACCTTCAAACTGATCCATACCACTTCTGGACCGATTATGGTCAAACTCTATTGCGATCTTCCATCATCCTGATCTCTCGATAAACATAGCACTGTGAACGTCACGAAGCGATTAAGTAACTTGTCCTTTTTAGCTGAAAGCTTGGTCGCGGGATCTACCGGTGAGAATGAAAGAAGTAATGCGAAGCGCCACAAACCCAGAAAATAATATACTATTTCCAATGAGACTCGTGCAGTGATCTTTAAGTTGCTCTTGAGTTTGCGTAAACAGTGACGTCATCAAAGACACCACAAAAACATCAATTAGGGTCACAAACATTTCGACAACTGAAGTTCGCATAGCTTTAACAAGTTTGCTTGCGACTTAGCATCATAAGTCTGAGAATCCTTCACAAACTGAAAAAGAAACGCATGCATTTCCATCCATTGAGCAGACCTCGACTCTTTTTGAAATGTCGGGTCGAAGGCAAGTACGGTCGCAACAAATAGTTCTCGTACAAGCAGAGTGCTCGTGTTCACCATCAGCTTGATCGACCGGACCTACCCAATCTGATAATGGTTCTGGATCTTTTTCAGCCGTGCGAAACGCATTTGTGCTTCGCTGGTAGCACATGCCGACGCCTCCAGATTTTCGAAATCAAATCACCATTTTTTATTGACTCCGCCAGAGGACCGTCTACGCACACAAAAAAAATTGACTGAAATCGTCGTATTAATCGATCAATCTGCTTAACAAGCTTTTTTTGCTGTATCGAATCACCGGCTTGAACGCTAGCTCACACGTACTCATACTTAGAAAGCAAAGCATTCATCCCAGAGCCTTAACATCAGCCCGGCGTTGCTCGATTTCCTGTTCATCGATACTTTCGCCACTGATTACGAAAATTTTACAGGTGCATCTTCTAGCTCCTGATCCATCTTTTCTTTTTCTCAAACATGTCGCAAGAAACCACGAAAATCTGGAGTTTCAGTGTGCAGGTGACAATTCAAAATGTCAAGCGGCTGCGCAGTACCGGTACAATTAGCAAACTGTAGTATGCTAACTCAGTACGGCGACCAATATACGAGATCTAGGCATCCGTCTTTCCGTACTTAGGCTTGAGCGACATTAGTATGTGCAAGAGGACAGTGAATCTCTGAAGCGGAACTGCTCGTTGAATTCAATGTACCTGAGATGGCAAAATTCGACTTCTTGTTTGATTGAGCCAGTCGATACCATATTCGAAACGTTAATCCCCACGGAAATCACAGCACTTCTGTAGCAGTACTTTTATGCCATATCTTGCTGTGACGAAATGTGTTGGAGAAGTAGGATGTATAGCAAAACTGGATACTTAACTATTTCACCTCTTCGTCCGACCGATCCCATATCCGTATCATCGGTCGGACCGTTCGCCAGGTCGATCCGGTCGGAACGCCTGATCAGCTCGATCATCGGGCGGATTCATTCGACAGCACTTTGGTCAGAATGATCAGATTTCATCAGACTGGACGAATCGCATATCGATAAACAATGGTGTTTCGTCCTGATCAAAGCGTTTCTCGGTCAATGCCGACCTGATCGCCCCTGGTCAGATCAAAGTTGATATGGTCGGCTTAGTTATTGCAGAGAACGCCCCATCGTGGATGTCAACGTCATATGCATTGGTTCCGGGGGCTCGGGCATAGTTGTAAGACCTCCTTGGGTGATTGATCATCATCTTAAACCCTTGCTTTAAACCAATCTAGGTTCAGTCTTGTGGCGACCTCAGTCCAATTTGGTTCCATGTTTTTTAGGTAGATCATTTCAATCAGTCCCCATATTTTTCATTTTTTTGTTTTCTTCTTATGCAAAGGATCGAGGTCAGCACTTCGATCCTTTCCCGGGCTATAGTTAATTTTACTATAACCCAGATCGGCCCCGATCGGGGCCATGTGGGGAGTTGTTTCATCTTTAATGTCGACTCGGCACTCCGCCGAACCAAGTCGACAATCGCTTCCTTTTAACTTGGACAGTATCGGACGCGATACGCCTTCCTCCAATACACCCGAAAAGGTTTCCTCCACTTTGATTTTCACATCTTTTTCATCATCAAAGGAATCATGGTGATATCCTGAGTCACCAAGTAATCCGAGCACGCGCACCATTGTGGTGGAGCCGATTTCCAAATCAAGGACGGAAGTCTTCGGTGGAATCCGGATACCCACTGGCCCGGACGACCAATTACCGGAGGGGTTACTCCGTTGATCCTGATCAGCATCAGAATCAGATGAATCACCATTGTGGTGACTGATCTGACCCTCCCGGTCATCCTCCCGGTCATCACGTGCGATAGAATCCATACTTAACTTCATCTCACCTTGTGTACCCATTGATCGGGGGTGGTTGCACTTACTCAGGTGGACTCGGTGACGAAAACGATGATCTTGATCAGGTCGGAGGGGATGACCTTCTCGAGACGGGGTGTCCTCGGGTGGAAATCTTCACCGGAGAATGAGTTGGGGTCGACACTTAACTTCAGTATCTAGGCACTGATCGGGAAATTTCGTCTGATCAGGCCAGCCAATAAGAGTGAGAGACAACGAGAAACCAAGAAAACGCGATCAAACGACGATCTTCCACAGTAATCCACAAACGTTATCTCCACAAAACATTTTCAATAATACACGTGTTCCAAACACGTGCACGTGGGGGGGGAGTTTTGATAACCTAAACAAAACCCGTCGGGGGCCTTCCGGTAAGCCAAAATGCGTCTAAGCGCGTCTTAACCGGGAAATAAGTTGCAGTACAGGGGCCTAGTTAACCCTGTGCTCCCAATGACCGCAACACGTGGCAGATCGACTCTTTGTTTAGGGGGTAAATCAAACCCTCTTGAGGGTGTTTAACCCAAGTAAATCCCGTCGTGGGACTTCCGTCGAGTCAAAGTGCGACTATGCGCGTCTCGTCCGGAAAAAATGATCAGGGGGAGCCTTGTTAGCCCCCCCCCGTTTCCGAAAGTAGCGCCAAGTGGCGCAACAACTTCTTTACTTGGGGAGGGAAAAAAGAACCTGATATTAATATTATAAACCTAAAAATCCAGTACCAAATGTAACCTACACCAACCTATGTGGCTTACCTAATACTTCTACCTTGAGCTTCTTGCCACCCGATTTATTCCAGCATCTTCGTAGAACGTTCTTCGTTGATCTTCAACCTGATTCGTACCCTTTTTCGACTGATCTTCAACTGATCCCGATCCTGTCATCGACTAATCATGGTCAAACTCTATGCCGATCTTCAACCATCCCGATCTCTCGAGTCGATAAACAGCCTGGAACCAACTCGAGATCTGCCTCTCAGACACTGTTCGCCCCACATCCAAACCGGCTTAACCGAAAACTCCGTCTCTCTTCACACCTGGATGCCGGTTTGGGGTCGATCGGTTCAGATCATGATCAGCACAGCGATCGGCAGAGTGATCGACTCGGTGATCAGGGCGACCAGCCCCAGATCACCTCAAAACACCTCAGGGTTACCACCACATCGAAAGCACCAGTTTACTTGACCATATTCGTGACCTTCATTACATGTTGGGATGCAAAGATCGCCCCGACTCAGCATTTCTCGTGAAGTTGGGCCTGATCAGACCTTCTTGCGTTGATTCTGGATGGATCCATCAACTCTCACCGCTTGCTTCAGCTAAGTAATGCTCGTACTGCTCGCCGCTCCATATGCCCAGTTCTATCCTGTACCCGATCTTCGTATTCTAAGGCGGACTCAAGCGACTCGGCCGATCTGGCCGGGATTTCGATATCACATCCAACTTCAACATACGTACCGTTCATGGCTCGTTCCGATAACTGGATTCTACCGTCCTTGATATATCACTTCGCCATGGATGACGTATCTCCAGTTTGTTTAGTCGTGCACGTGCACGTTCACGTGAACTCTACTTAACATCCAATATCCCGATCAGACCGTGACATTCGTCATTCCATTAGCATCCTGGACCAGGCGCGATAACGGCATTTGGCTTATCCCTTCACACGACAACAGTCCGTTGTGGAACGCCTTTCCTCGTATACGAAATCAGCCTGTCCCACCCATCAACTGTCTTATCTTGATGGGTGTTCCCATCGTCACCAATAACGGACATGTGTGGTCCACCTTATTCTCAACTTTTTGTCAGATCGCTTCACCGCTGCCGCCCCTGAGTCTGGTCGCTACCGCACAACGGTAGCGGCCTGATCTCACCCAGCACGGTTCTCCATTTCAGAAATGTTGTGTCACAACTCTGGTAAAGTCTGCTGATCATTCATTATTCGCATACTTCCATATCAGTAATCTTTAAGACCCATGCAGATCGCGTCTTCATACATCACTTGCCGTAAAATCATTTTCACAGTCGAGTTGCTCTCTTGGTTAATGAGCTGGCCTCTGACCATGGATGACAACAAATAAACCTGCATGAAGAGGTCGGGTGTCTTTAATGCTCGGCAAAGACATATTGTTTCAGGAGGGCCGGCCCATCCACTCAGGACAATACACGTGATAAATATCTCAAGTTCCATCGAACATGACGATATGGTCACCGATCGAGCCAATTTCAGAGCGGAGTCTGATCATCATAAGCAACTTACAATTTTGTGCCGTATAGTCGGAACCGTACAAAACAATCGGGCTTTCCGAGCCAAAAAAGCCAAGATTCCGTCCATAAAAAAATATACTCTCGACTGTGCTGCCATTTGTTGGGAACGCACTATAACATACGACCGATGAAAGCACTGGAGACTTGAAGGATGCCAAAACAACTGTAGATGGCGCCTGAAACGTTACATTTCCCACTCATAACCAACGTGATGTTCCAGTTTAGATTCGACCCAACACCCGGAGCGGATGTGCACTGGATTCCTGTATTTTATTCACTAAAGAGCAGTTTGTCGCACGATAGGGTGAACCAATATCATAAGCACCATACTCCACAACGAGCTGCTTAATTACCACCGAACTATCCGCTCGTTGTTTGAATCCGATATATGTGCCACTTAGTATGAACGGCTCGCCACCAACTGTATCTAATTGACTCGAGCCATCGCTGGTGAGGCAAAATCCATCCACTGTTGTATCTTGCACATTAACTACTCTAATCACGATGTCTTTGGTAATCCTTAGGCTATTTGTTTCACTTGAATCACGAGCTTCGATTGTGAGCGTATAATCTTGAACGGACTCAAAATCGATAGGACCGTTCACCACCAAGACACCTGTCAATGTATCGATACGGAAAACGTCGAGACCGGGTGGATTCACTGCACTTAGTGCATATTGAATCGTATGAAAGGAATCCGAGAATATATCAGTATCTGATGTTTGAATTTGTAGCAACACAGCGTAAGTGGGCGTGTTTTCTACGACAGAAAACTTGTCGGAAAGTCAACGAACGATTGCAATTCATTCACGTCTGCCACCTCAATAATCAAAAAAATGACTTGGACATTGTACCATACCACTCAATTTTCCAGGATCCTGCACGCTGAGATTGAACATGTAAAGCCGTTTGACTTCATAATTTTGTGAAGGTTTCACCACAACTCTGCCACACAACGACTTGCTGGAATCTTTCTCGATGTTTACGGAAACGAAGAGAAAATCAGTAGCATTCAAGTTAGAAAGCTTGTAACATAGAGCGTAACCATCGCCTTCGTCTGGATCGATGGCGCTGATACACCGGGGAAGTGCGAAGTTGGTGGCTTCATTCTCGTTTATTACGAATGTGTATTGCTGATCAGTGAAAACTGGGGCTTCATTGACATTCACAACCTTAACGATCACATCATGAGTGCTGCATACCAAATGGTGACCCAAATGCTAAATTTTCAGGCCCGCCGAATGCGTAGGACGATTGCTGAAAACTGGGGGGCTGATTCACATCCACAATCGTAATCTGAATTTGGTGATCACTTGATAAACCGCCGTCGTCTATACCTCGAATTTGAACCGTGAAAAACGAAATCTTCTCATAGTCAAATAGAGAAGTATTCAAAACGGACAGATTTCCACTTTCTGACAAAGCAACATATTGAGATAGAAAAGTCAGCTCAAGCGAACGTGTTCGGACGCATCCAGGTCACTTGCAGTAAGTTCACCAATCATTGTGCCAATTGCAGGATTTTCTTCAATTTCGATGCAACAACTGGTAATGAAAGGGGCCTCGTTCACGTCTTCAACGAAAATTGATAGGGTAGCTTCTCCCATGAAGCCTTCAACTTCCACAACACTAAGAGACACTTGGATCGGCTGATCAGAAGCGCGTAGAGCTTCGTAGTCCAATGTATTTGTTGCCAGTACGAGCTCACCCGAAGACGAGACTCTGAACCAGTTGCTTTAGGGTCCGTGAAGGAAATATTCAAGTGGAGATGGTAAAGCACCAAAAATACAAAGCACTGTTGATAAAGTTGTGTCGGAAACAAAAAGTCACCGACGAATTTCGCTCGAACGTAAAAATGAAAGTTCATTGCACTTGTACTGCTTTGAGCAGTAACCACGTGATCGTCTACTCTGACAAATGCATTGCGTGACACCCAATCCAAAGGGACATCAGTATCCTCGTCAATGAGAACGAAAAATGCTACCTGAGCTTGCCAAATTCTATGTAGTGTTTGACAGAGGCGTTGATGCTGGGGTGGCAACAATGAAGGCGCCCTTGAGATCTATCGGAATGTTTGTCCACTCGTAGTCACTAACATCTTAAAAGACAGGTGTATGATCTTGTAGTCTAGATATAGCGCTGAGATCGTCTTCTTTTAGTGTCAAAAAATTGCTATCCTCATTCTCTGCATCCTAAACATTCCCAAAACCCAGCGTTGTGCCATCCGGTATGTTTTCATTCACTCGGAAGATCTGATTCGTAGCTATTGGTGCTTCATTAGCGTTTACGATAGACACCCAGACTGATGAAACTGATGTTGCTTGTCCGTCTGAGCACTCAATCATGACATTGTACGCTCGCTTTGTTTCGAAATCGAGCGTTTTGGTTTCTGCACAGAACATGCCGCTCTTCTGTTCGATTTTAAAGTTCATTGAATTTTTTAGCAGCGGAAACGAAAGATCGTCACCCACATCTTCGTCGAAATAATGAATCGTCCCCAATAATTCCAAGTTTCGAGACGTCAAAACATCATTCTTGGATAACACGAACTCGTTCGCTGTAAGATTTGCTGCTTGCAGAGTTGGTGGGTCGTACAGGTTTAGAACCGTAACTACTAATCTTGACACGGCCACAAGCCCCTCGTGATCAGTAACTGCTACGTCAATGCTTATCAACGGAAAGATTTCAAAGTTTAGCATGGATGCGTTCGCTACTCGAAGTACACCAGTCTTTCCAAAAGAAACGAAATCCGTCGATCGATACAGCAACCGATTGAAGGCTTAAGTCTAGGAAGGAACATCCAAGTATGCATGCAACTCAGGAAGCAGATCGACGAGTTTTAATCCCAGCGTATACAGCTCCAGATCAGACCCGATCTGTTCCTATCTGTAAGAATGATCGAGAAACCTAGGGAATCTTCTACGCAAATGCGCCGGATACGTGAATTCCAAACCAGGTCGATCAGTAGGAGACCAGATCGGACCAGCCTCTCGGCACCGGATGAGGTTTTGGTTCATGATTCATTGCACATCCGCTTGCGACATCCTCAGTTGGATCGCCCCAGACCTGAAATCCTACATCGGCAGTTTCAATCAACACTACCAAGGAAGATTAGAGGACTCTGAATATTGCCTGTGTCATGATTAAAGACCGAAAATGCGTTGATATCAAAATCTAGTTGCAAGTGTAATCCACAATCATGACCATTACGACACTCAAGGAGTCGCCACTTAAAAGTCCACTCAGAAAACATAAAACGTAATAGATCCGGCAAAACGTTTTGATGGTAGTTCGAAGCAGCGCATTGAAATCTAACGTTGCAACGGCTCTGCTACGAGTATATTTTCATTAACGAGTGGATCACGTTGAAAGTCGATGCCTCGAATGTTGGACACGTTTTGGAGCACTCGTGGCGTCGTGAGAGCTACGAGGCGTGTCCTCGGCACCCAGAAGGTCGGCGGAACCAGCAGCAACAGCAGACGATGTGAGATTGTCATTGCGATTGCGGATCTTGGACGCGTCAATCGCAGGCATACTAGCGAGAACATCGTGACGAAGTGAAGACCATTGTGGCTGGCCTAGCATTGCGGAATCTGTCGACCGTTGTTGTAGTTCAAGGACCACCGATGTGTTAAAGGACGCGATCATGGTGTTCAACTTGGCAATTTCACTTGGAGAGCTAAACCGGGGGGTCAGTTTGACGGGCACGTTTAACGAATACGCACGCGTAAAATATCCGTCGACCCATGATGGCGTAAGATTGTTTGAATGAGCTCTACGACACTGTTTTCATCCATGCGATTCGTTTCATTCAGTGTATCTTCCGAAGCAGGCGCTTCGAGCAACAATAGTTTACTGTATTCCCCAACCCACCAGATACCGACGTGGAGAAGAAACAACTGGGAAACGTCATCGTGAAGCGTCCAAAAGAGTTTGTGCACCACGTAAGCGTGCAGAATTGTATGACGCTGGATCAGAGTAATGAGGGGGCTACAAATCTGTTCATCGGGTAACGTCGAGCCAGCAATTGACAACATGGTGATCAGCGTATCAATTTGCAACCGACTGGAAGGGGCATACCGATCGACAGCATCAGCAATTCGTGAACATAATTCGGCCTTTTGATCAGTTGGAGCTATGACGAGGTAGTTGAGCAACTCACGCGCGAGCGACTGAATATTGGACGAGTTGACGAGAGAATAATCAGCTCGAGTGCACGCTGACGAACGGACGTATCAGGATCCTTTAAACAGTCCACAATGATGTTTGTATGACGCTGTACTGCCGCTACGTCGTCCGCAACAACCTTCGAGAGTGTATTGAGTGCTACGTATCGAATATTGTTGTCACGGTTTAGTAGGAAACGTCCGAGAATGTTGATGGCAAGCACACGAAGGCCACTGTCACTCTCGATAGTCATGAAGGTCTGTACGCATTCATAGAGGATCGCATTGCCCACTGTCTTGGCCGTTCTGGTGTTTGTAGCCACTTGGGCCAAGACTTCGTTCATTGCTTCACTAGCTTCTTCATTACCTTTGCCTAATTGCCGAAAAAGCTTCAAGATGGACACCTGCAAGAACGGGTCGGCAATCCCACTGACATCGTACTCACTTGAGTATCCCATCGAGAGAAAAGTGCGCAGCTGGCGGACAAGCTTTGGCACGAGACTGCTGAATCGCTTTAAATTCTCTGCGTCCAGTAACAGACTTCCGTAATGGGCTGGACACCTCCAAGCAAAACACCATGGTTCTTTAAACGCAAGAGTTTCAAGATCGAAGGCCGAGCGGTAGTCCTGGAACTACCAACGCGATCAACGTCAATTGTCCAGGCCAGAAAGTTTTGCCAAGCAATCCAAACACTTTACGATCTCTTGGCGACAAATCTACAAGCTTTAGGGCGTCGTCCAGTGCAGTGAAATGGACAAAAAGGATCAGTGAGAGGCCGTCCTTTGGCGGTAAAAATCGATAATACCACATCAGGATTAATCGCGTTGGCACCTAATCCAAAGGCAGTTTCAGTAGGAAACGCAATTAGGTGACCAAGACGCAATTGCTCTGCTGCCAACGCTAATCGTTTCGAGTCTGCTTGGAGAAGACGTTCCATAGTCGAAACACGATTGCAACGGCTACAAAGCGAGAGAACACGTCGCGATTGATCGCCTGTTCACTCCGTCGCACGGTTGCGTAGTACCACCTTAACCATCTTTGTTGCACCTTCAAACTGATCCATACCACTTCTGGACCGATTATGGTCAAACTCTATTGCGATCTTCCATCATCCTGATCTCTCGATAAACATAGCACTGTGAACGTCACGAAGCGATTAAGTAACTTGTCCTTTTTAGCTGAAAGCTTGGTCGCGGGATCTACCGGTGAGAATGAAAGAAGTAATGCGAAGCGCCACAAACCCAGAAAATAATATACTATTTCCAATGAGACTCGTGCAGTGATCTTTAAGTTGCTCTTGAGTTTGCGTAAACAGTGACGTCATCAAAGACACCACAAAAACATCAATTAGGGTCACAAACATTTCGACAACTGAAGTTCGCATAGCTTTAACAAGTTTGCTTGCGACTTAGCATCATAAGTCTGAGAATCCTTCACAAACTGAAAAAGAAACGCATGCATTTCCATCCATTGAGCAGACCTCGACTCTTTTTGAAATGTCGGGTCGAAGGCAAGTACGGTCGCAACAAATAGTTCTCGTACAAGCAGAGTGCTCGTGTTCACCATCAGCTTGATCGACCGGACCTACCCAATCTGATAATGGTTCTGGATCTTTTTCAGCCGTGCGAAACGCATTTGTGCTTCGCTGGTAGCACATGCCGACGCCTCCAGATTTTCGAAATCAAATCACCATTTTTTATTGACTCCGCCAGAGGACCGTCTACGCACACAAAAAAAATTGACTGAAATCGTCGTATTAATCGATCAATCTGCTTAACAAGCTTTTTTTGCTGTATCGAATCACCGGCTTGAACGCTAGCTCACACGTACTCATACTTAGAAAGCAAAGCATTCATCCCAGAGCCTTAACATCAGCCCGGCGTTGCTCGATTTCCTGTTCATCGATACTTTCGCCACTGATTACGAAAATTTTACAGGTGCATCTTCTAGCTCCTGATCCATCTTTTCTTTTTCTCAAACATGTCGCAAGAAACCACGAAAATCTGGAGTTTCAGTGTGCAGGTGACAATTCAAAATGTCAAGCGGCTGCGCAGTACCGGTACAATTAGCAAACTGTAGTATGCTAACTCAGTACGGCGACCAATATACGAGATCTAGGCATCCGTCTTTCCGTACTTAGGCTTGAGCGACATTAGTATGTGCAAGAGGACAGTGAATCTCTGAAGCGGAACTGCTCGTTGAATTCAATGTACCTGAGATGGCAAAATTCGACTTCTTGTTTGATTGAGCCAGTCGATACCATATTCGAAACGTTAATCCCCACGGAAATCACAGCACTTCTGTAGCAGTACTTTTATGCCATATCTTGCTGTGACGAAATGTGTTGGAGAAGTAGGATGTATAGCAAAACTGGATACTTAACTATTTCACCTCTTCGTCCGACCGATCCCATATCCGTATCATCGGTCGGACCGTTCGCCAGGTCGATCCGGTCGGAACGCCTGATCAGCTCGATCATCGGGCGGATTCATTCGACAGCACTTTGGTCAGAATGATCAGATTTCATCAGACTGGACGAATCGCATATCGATAAACAATGGTGTTTCGTCCTGATCAAAGCGTTTCTCGGTCAATGCCGACCTGATCGCCCCTGGTCAGATCAAAGTTGATATGGTCGGCTTAGTTATTGCAGAGAACGCCCCATCGTGGATGTCAACGTCATATGCATTGGTTCCGGGGGCTCGGGCATAGTTGTAAGACCTCCTTGGGTGATTGATCATCATCTTAAACCCTTGCTTTAAACCAATCTAGGTTCAGTCTTGTGGCGACCTCAGTCCAATTTGGTTCCATGTTTTTTAGGTAGATCATTTCAATCAGTCCCCATATTTTTCATTTTTTTGTTTTCTTCTTATGCATAGGATCGAGGTTGGTACTTTGATCCTTTCCTGGGTTATAGTTGATTTTACTATAACCCAGATTGGCTCCGGTCGGGGCCATGTGGGGAGTTGTTTCATCTTTAATGTCGACTCGGCACTCCGCCGAACCAAGTCGACCATCGCTTTCTTATAGGTGAAATATCCTCATTTTAAATAGCACCCTGGTCATAGGCTGTAACCATGGTGATAGGTGTTTTCATGGGCTTAAAAATGCCCATGTCAAGCGTCGTGACCTTGCGGCGTTCCAATAGCTTGAGAGTGCCAGCAGCTGATTTTGCATTATACGTGGAGTATGAAGAAGATCTGATACTGAATACCTTAGAGGCCAAAGCGAATCTTAACCGGCTCATATCGAGCATTCCTTCTCGAAACGAAAGACGTTAACAGATATCGTTGTACATGACACTGTCGAAGCCGGGTAATACCGCAATAGAGTACTTTAGCATGAAAATGCTTGGTGCTTTTCTCCAAAAGTTCCTCATTCTCAGGACTAAAACATTCATCAAAAAAAGAAGTCGAATCCACCAATTAGAAAGGTTTTTCGTGACATGTCGCAAAATATCTCTAACTGTGTTTTTACAAGAAAAAAATATGTGACGTTACGTGAGAACTTGTAAGTACCGGTACCTACCCGGTTGAAACTAGTATAACTCAGAATGCGATTTTGATTGGCTAAAAATCACCTTATCGGACCACGTGCGAGGACAACACGGCTTCCACGCCCAAACTCCCGTGCTATAACAAATACTGTCTTGACCGCAATGGTGCCAAACTACAGGCGACTTTAAATGCCTTTTGGAGCTCGATCGTCGTGATGCTGGCATTTTCATTCATTCCGGCTTGTAGCCTTCGTTGTCCGCGAAAAGAGCCCGAGTCAGAACGCCAAGAGCTTGCCGTTTAGTTGTGGAGCCAACATGTCGGCGTACGGGCTCTCGACATTGATGCACGATTTCGTTTGCATGCTCGTGACGGTGATTGCGTCCGTGATTATGATACCCTTGTCGACGCGCACGTTCTTTCAAGAGCTGGAGGTATGGGATGTTGTATCGCTCCTAGGATCGCATGCTTTGGCTGTGATCCCCATGGCGTATTTGTTCTCCTTCAAGTTCAAGAAACATGCAGTGGCTCAGACGTCGCTACTCGTCTTTGCATTGACCTCGAGCACGTCCACCGACCCCTTGACTCTGTCTTCACTTGATCGCAACTATCTCCGATGGATCTTTCTTCTTTCCCAGGCTATAGTCTGAATAATGGCATTTTTTACGAGATTGCGACTCGGAAACGCAGTCAAAGCTCGCTATACGGTAGCAGTACCGAGACCGTCGCCCCGCCTTCTTTTTTTTTTGGGCTATGGAAAGGTCTTGAGACCGATTCTACGTCTACACCGTGCTGGGATGCAGCTGCTGGCGAGACTTGTTGTGCTCGCAATGTCTTTGACTCTGGATGTGGCTGGAGCTTCTGTGGCTTACGCCCTTGTGGAGATTGTCGTCTTTATGTTATTAGTGTTTGTAATCGCGATCCGGAGCTTGTCGTGGCGTCCTGAAATACGTCAGCAGCAGTCACACGACGAAGAGGACGATATGGCGAGAGAACGTCAAAAAGTGGAGCAATCTATCGGGTCCAACAGAGACGGACCGTGTCTTTATCCGCAACTTGCGTCAACAATATGGACGTCAAGGCAAAGTGGCGTTCGATGATTTATGTCTTTCGATTGCACAACAAAAGGGGAATGTTTTGGCTACCTTGTATTAATGGAGCCGGGAAATCGACGACGATGAAAATGGGTTTTGACGGGTGAGATTGCCCCCACGAATGGGTTTGTATCGTTAGGAGGCTATGATTTGACTTCGGGAGTATGAGAAAGCGCGTCGAGTCGTGGGCTATTGTCCTTAATTTGATGCCTTGCATGACTTGTTAACTGTTCAAGAGCAGCTCGAGCTGTACGCTCGATTAAAGGGAATGCCGAAGGAACTTGTGAAACAAGCTGTTGACGAAAAGATCGACCAAGTGGGGCTCACCGAGTATCAGACCAAGTTGACACAAGGTCTGAGCGGTGGCAACAAGCGCAAGTTATCGACCGCGATTGCTTTGATTGGATCACCTCAGATCATCATTCTAGACATGTGTTGGCATTCTAGTCAGTGGAAAGCTGAAATGCTTAGAAAGTGTCGAATATCTGAAGCAAAAGTTCGGGCGAGGTTACATTGTAGAAGTCAAGTTACAGGACCCCGACGCATTGTCTGTCAGAGCAATGGCGCAACAAGTGACTTTAACTTCTGGGCACCAACAGTGTTGGAATCTCGCGATAACGACTGGCAAGTGGCTGTGCTTCTCTTGGAACGGCTAGTCGTGCACAAGAGATCATGGATGGCGAAAATAGTGGCACTGTGCGTTCCACCTACCTTGAGACGTCTGGCATCATCCCCATTGACGTCGTTTGCGTCTGGTGGCACACCGAAGAGATGGGCACTGCTCTCCACGTGTTTTTTTCACTCCAAATGTCCAGGCACCGAGCTGATTGAACATCAAGGTGATTACTTTCGTTTCCAAGTACCAAAGCAAACGTTACGACCGTACACGATCTTCGATGTACGGAGTTAGTGAGACGTCTCTAGAGCATATTTTCAACACTATGGCTGCTCCACAAGTCGAGGAACAGCTACTAGGGAAGGTATTCTTCATCAGCACTTGCCGACGTTCCTTGTTGGTGCTTTTTATCTGTGCTCTCCAAGCATAGTTTTATTCAATTACAGACGCCTGCACGATTCGCCGCAGACTTTCGATTTTGTCTGAAATCCACAATACAGTATTAGTGACGTTACTTAAGTATGAATCATCAGCTCAAAAACTTTACCGGTTTTTCAAAGGGATTACGAATCCTAGGTTCATTCATTACGGTACATTGTACCTACTTTATGGTACAAAGGGCCTAGTCAATAATTTGCTGGTTCGAAGTATCGAATCACACGACTCTGAGATGAGCTTTGTAAATAGCAAGAACGGTAGGCGGCTATGTGAATTACTTGTGATGACTTCCATAAAAAATAGAAAATGATTTTTTTGCATGGAAGAAAAAAACAGACGTTAAGGGCCTATTCATTTGCATCTTCGGATTTACATATGTTAAGCTGCAAAATACAATCTACTGGAGTAGATTTGCCACTTGGGTTGTTCACGGTGAGCTGCTACCTTTTCTTTTTGGCCTGGCTCAGTCAGGAACTGTTCAAGGATAGGAAATGAGAGGATACAGGATGGGAATGGAAAATCCGTACCTCCTACGTACCTGTCCCAGAAGATGTACCCGTGTTCTAGGACAAGTACGTATGTTTGGGGAGTTGGTATTTGTTAAAAAAGTCGGGACATTTTGCCCTTTTCTTAACGCAGATCCTGACGATAAACAGGAACGATAGGGTATGTAAAAGCCTTATTATAATACTCTGTAGTATTAATAATACTCCAGAGTAATTAATAACGTTAATAAGATAACGAATAGTACAGTAAACCCAGAGCCTATACCGGTATAGAGAGGGTCGCAACTCCCATTTCGAAGCCCAAAGGTACAAAAGAAGTACAAACCAGTCTCGTCCGTACATATGGCATGGGTTGGTGGGTACGGCCACCAACCCAGGTACGGGGTTAAAGCTGCATTCGATTTTTACATTTGACTTCATTTTCAGTTTTACCCGCAACTCCAAACAATGCAACTGATTTTGATAACGCTTGCCTCCGTTGCACTGTCAGTGTGCAGCACATTTGCTCAACCAACCATACCATACAACAAACCAGATATGGTAGTGAACAAAGTGTTTGGTAGGGTCGTTGGTAAACCTTCGTGGGATAAGGTAGCCTTTGACTCTAAACTCAAGCCAGCCAAATTCTGGGTCGATGGAACTGTTATTCGCATCAACAGTTTCGGGATAGTTTCAAACGACTTACGTACTAACCCTCCTACGGAAACTCCCATAACCTCACGGCTACATATCAGTCGATAAGAAGAAGTTGGTTTTAGAAGCAGGCGAGCACGTCGTCAATGTCATCTGTGCTTTCAGTGGTAATGACTTCACCTATTTCGAGATGATTACCAACAAGAAAGACAAAGATGGCAACTACAGAAGCACCTCCGGTGGTCCAAAACCGGAAACCATCACAGAGGATATGAAAGAGTCGGCACCTGAAGGCAAGGAACTAAGTGGTTTCGTGGTATTCACGGTTGGAGAATCTTTTGCCGGGGTTGGTATGATCTGGACGAAGATAGTACAGTAGTTGTCAGAGACTATGGCGGGAAAGACTTCGCTTCGCTTTTGTTAGTTGGTTAAGAGGCAATAAATCAACTTTACTGCATGTTTGTTGTTATCTTGACTTGTTAACGTTTTCATTAGAGCTTGAGAACTAGGGAAGTAGTTGGAGAAGTGGCATTTCAGGTTTAAATGCTGGTGACATATACGGCACATGCTAGAGCCGTCCCTAGTGTTCCATGATTCTCTGTGTTTTTCAGCTCGTACAATACATGATGTAGCAATTATCAAGGCTCTCTGTGATGTCCTTGCTCGTATCGTGTCTACAACAAGCGGAAACAAACAACAAGCACATAGAATCACGATCACCAGCTTGAACGATTTCAACATGCGTTGGTTCTTTAGGTACTTGACACCATTCGACGAGTACTGAAAAACCTGTCCACTCTCGGTAGTTATCTTTTGGTCGTCGTCTCTTTATTCTTGTTCAGAATCTGCTCTTTTCATGGTTGGAACCGTTTGGTCTCTCTCATCGCTAGACAAAGGCTGTATCACTGGACTATGAGAACGATCTCAACTGTAGCAGCTTTTTCTCGCAATACTCGTACTCGTACAAACCTCTCGGGGGTTTCCGTCGCCGTTTCCTTTGTAGCGTCTCGGATATTTTGTATCAGCACTTGTAGCTGTTCTAGCGCGTTTTGACTTGATATACGACGTCAGATAAATTAGTGAGAGACACACAAGACCACACAGACGTAGAGTAGACGTTAATCAGCTCCTGAAAAGAAACACATCAAGTATGTAAGACAAAATTCTGTTTGGACGAAATTACCGTGATTTTATGTATAAGTCTTATGTGAATTTTAGGTTTGGTAACTTCAGTTGCTTAAATTTATTATGTTAAGTTGCATAAATTTACATAATAAACACTTTCAGTTTTAACAAGAACACAACAAGTAAAACACTTCGGACATGGGCAACTTCCCGCCGGCCGGTACTGACAGACCGGGCCGACGAATAATTACGCATACATGAATACTACGATTTATTACACTGACAAGAATATATCTAGTGACGCAAAAACTCACGGAGCAATAACAGGTTCCAAGTGGTTTATTGGAGTTTAACGTGGAGCGTGATTTCGAACAGGTTATGAGCCCAAAGGTTTCGGGGCTCAAGACCAAATATTTTTATGCTCTTTACGAAGTAGTTCATGTTTTTCGTTTTAATTACGATTTTTTGTGGAAATCCCTTATACCGAAGGGTGATATTGGTTTGTTTTCACGTTTCTCTCTCGTTTCGTTACTCTCGTTTACGATAATGGAAGTAGAAAAAGTGAATGTGAAAACTCTAATGGCGTGTATGAAAGGCATGGAAGAAAAAAATGATGCTATGGAGGAGGAAAGAATACAGGACGCAATTTTCGCCGTATCACCGAAGTCGAACAAAGGTTCGGAAAACGGCAGCGTGTTCAAAGAAACTAGGAAACTTATGGCCCATTTGGGGGCAAAGTGACCATACACGACCTGGTTGCAGAAAATGGAATTGAGCGTGGTGGTGGAAGGCACTCACCGCAAGAAAACGTACCAGGGGATCCAACCCAAGAAGGTGCGGGAATATTCGAACGTCCCGCAGGAAACAAGTTCCGTATGGGCGGATCGATGAAGATCCCTAAGCTCATGATTCAGGATTTTTTGGGCGCAGAGATCTATCCAGGTCTCGGGACTGGTTTCAAGCAATGAGGCTTACCAGTTCATCGAGACCATCGAAGTCGCGCAGCTTCCATCTGGGTTTGTCTGGACGGAGTGACTAAATGTAAACAAGTTTAGTGAACATTTGGAAGGAATAGCTGCGAATTCTTTTCAACCAAATATAACGACATGGTGGACAATTTCACAAGAATTATATTTTATTTTAGCCCAAATGTTTCACGCATTTAAGGTTAATATTTCCCACCAGCAAGCTGCAAATTTATTCGCTGCAGATAAGGATTCACGTCGCACTTGGACGCAGCATTTTCTCTATCTAGTGGCACTGGCACGCAAAAGTGGGTTGCATGAAAGGCTAATTGTGGAAAACATACTCAAATATGCCGTGCCGAGCATGAAATTGGGCATAATGATCCGATATAATCATCAACGTGAAGATTATATGCAACACGCACAAGAGTTGATTGCGTGGGCCCAGGAGCTTGGAGATGACGCCCAAAAATTAAAAAATGTCCGAAACTACGTGAGTTCCGTTGACGAACAAGTTAAGAAAAGGACATGTTTTAATTGCGGTAATGAAGGGAAAAAACAAAGACATTGCAGGGCTGGTAACAAGAGAGGCAGTGAAAAGCGTTTCGAGCAAAACAACAGACGTTCCGACGGTAGGATCAACGAGAAACCTTTTTTGTTGTTGACAGTGGAAAGAACGGAAAGTTTGAAAGACGATTCCAGAAAAGGTATGTTGTCCGGCTAAGATCTATGGATCGTGGAAAGCGGCACTAGTCGTCATTTGGAATCAAATGAAGTATTAGAAGAAGCAAAAGATTACCATTATGTGAAAAACTCATGCTGCCGGACGGAGGAAGTTTACATGTGACTACAGTAGGAAACGTGACATTATCAAGCACAAATGAAAATTGCACCAAGATTGTATTCACAGAAGTATATTACGCACCAGAACTCTCAAAAACCTTAATAAGTATGGGGTGTCTACGCAAAAAAGGTTGCATTCTAAAAGATAACGGATATAAATGGAGATGGTGTATAAAGGTGAAGTGCGTTTCAAAGTTAAAGTGGTTGGAGCAGTGTTCACCGCTTCGTTAACCACAAAAAGAAATTTTGGAGACGTAAAAGGTTTTGATGACATGATAATGGGTGTGGTACTGGATGAACCTGGTTTGGAAATACAGGAGGGATCGCTTCATAATTTTCTCGTGAGATTGGGACATTAAGCCTATGACATCATTGAAAGAATAGCGAAAACCCCTGCTTCAGGCATATGCCTGACAGATAGACGGCGACCCAACTGCTTGAGGGTAAATCGGCGAGGTCAAAGCAATCACAGAAGGACACGGGACAGAATGCTTTAATCGATCAAATCGGTGGAGTAAGTTGTAGTAACCATAAATGACCCATTATGCCCCAGGACAGGCGTGAGAACAGATATCTTGTGGTGTTCGTCGATCACTGTTCAAATTACGTACGTGTTTTTGCTGCCCAAACTAAAGACAGGGCAGCCAAAATGATTGAACATTTCTTAGCTTGGTTTGATGATAAATTCAAATGTCGCATTCACGTTCTTCGAACGGATGAGGAATGATGTAATGGGGTGCCATTACATAAGTGATATTTAAGTTGAAATATCACAGTTCATTTTCAGACTCAATGTCTGAAATGCGAATATTGGATTATAAGTTGTTATAACCCACCTTGATAACAGATTCTGATACAATTATCGAATCTAACAAGTAATCTAATGATAAAGATATCATTAGATCAGTTTTACATTACATTTTACTATGATTAGTCTAGGTCTAATTATACTTAGTTAGCTCTTAACCATTTATAAATATATTCACTCTTAAACTTACCTTCTTGTAGACACGTGGCCTTAAATATATATTATATATTATATTTAAGAGACTATTTAATTAATTAAATAGTCTACCCTAAAAGTTTGTCTTAAATAAACTAAGGAGGACCAAATTTACATTTGGTCCTAACTAATTGCACGCTTCCTCACTGCAATTTTATAGTGTAAGCCAGTAACAGCTAGCCTGTTACACCTGGTAGCACTTTGTGGTCCGTCTCAACGGCCACTGTTGACGCGTTCCGCTAGTTAATTAGCGGAGCGAAGGTTTAAGAGCCGCCCAACCGTCATGACGACGGTCAGCGAACGTGAGCGCGAGCGACAGCGCGCGCAAGCCTTAGTGACGGAATTTCCCTCAATGACACAGAGACGTGGACCACCTGTTTGGGATGATGCGGCCCGTAGGGCCCGAGACCATCTCCATCCTCCGAGGTAAAATCCCGGAGGAAGCATTGGATACGGTTACCCGTTTCAAGAGGATGTATATCGAGCCTCAGGTGCGATCCGCAATGTAACGGTCGCCACCTACAACGCCCACAGCGAGTGCAAGCGTTGATGTGGTAAAGGCGCGGATTCCGCCCTTTACTGGCGAAGGGGGTGAACCCCTTCGTAGATGGTTGGCAGAGGTGGAAAATGCCATCTCTTGCGCAAAAGATTGTGGACCCACGTTTACAAGCTTATTTCGCCACCACATGCCTAGGCGGTCGCGCCAGGGCATGGGCGATGAGCCGCAGATCCACTGATGGATCTGCGTTCCTGACGTAACAGGAGTTGAAAAGCTGAGCTGAAGCTCAACTTCGAAGCTCCAGAAATGGAGCTTAGTTGTCGCGAAGAGTTTATGGAACTCAAGCAGGGCAAGCTGAGCCTACATGCGTACGCTCAGAAAATACAATATTTGTTATCAAGTATTGTATTTACGAGCCGGTGCCCCCTGCCATACAGCTCACTGGCTTTATAAAGGGACTGAATGACGGTCCCATCAAGCAGAGTCTTTATCGGGTTCCGCCAAAGACTCTGAGGGATGCTATAGACCAAAGCATCCGAGAGGAATTCAGCATGCGTTCAGCATCAAGGCATGCTGGGCTTACCAGAAGGTCTCAACAGCCTTTCGACTTTAACATGCCGCCAGTGCAGCATGTTAGTAAAAACAACTTCCCGAACAGACGAAGTTCACACTTCGTCCCGCGACACCAAAACCCGCGCCAGAGCGCGGGCGAAGGAGGTCCAAAACTGATGGACCTATCGGTTGCAGTTGCCTCGACCCCGAGGCAACCGAAAAATAAGAAGTTCCTTCGCTACAATAGATGCGCGAAGATGGGCCATTACGCCCATGAGTGTATGGCGCCGCGGCCGGCGCCACGTAGTCAGCGGACTGGACAGTCCGCTGGTCGGCGTCATCAACAGGGGCAACCCTCTGTTGATGCAAAAAACGCCAACAACCAGTAGGGGCGGGGCGCCCTACTGGGCAGGTTATCTCACATGCCGACATCGGGCATGTGAGGATAATAGCCCCAGACGGGAATATGTCCTGTCAACACGTGCAGGGTGAAGGGAAACCTCTCATCACCCTGGAAGTTAAGCCGTATGGAAACGATGTCCGCATGCGCGCTCTGTTTGACACAGGAGCGTCAAACAATTTCGTTAGAACTGGGGTTCTAACGTTGTTGAATGTCGTGGAGATCGAATCTCCACGAAGCATGTTGTCAGTCCGGTTAGCAGCAGGTGCAACCGTGACTATACCAAAACGTGTCATTCGCACACGCTTTGAGTTAGACTAACTGTTGTTCGAGGACGAATACATCGTCCTCGATCTTGACGACATGTTCGATGTAATCTTGGGCATCCCTTGGATGTCCAAGCATCAACCAACGATTGACTGGGTTAACCTTTCGATCGACTGCGGCGGTCTCACAGGATCTGATTACCCTGTGAGTAATCCGGCTTTATCTGATACAACCGCAGAGTCAGACAGCCTGGTGGGTAGCGATGGCACCACCAGGTCTGATCCGACTAGATCAGCGAATGGTACACCCGCTGATCAAAGTCCAGAGGGACTTGTACACGCAACGGAAGAGTCGTTGCGTGTCAGTAACGTGTGCAAAACGGGTGAAAAGCACCCCCGTGTTGAAGCTACCACGGTCGTGGTATAGAGAATTTACCCACGGTGGGAAACACCAACCGTGAAAACAATGAAACTGACACGGATGTAAGCAACTTCCGTGTCGAGGATGAAGAATTCACGACCGAGAGCAGTCGTGAGTGCACGAACACCATGGTAGACAGTGGTCACCATGTAGAGGATGCCTTGTGCACGAGTGATAATCACCGTGCAACAGATCAGGCAACAGATCAGACGAGTGCGTCTGATCTTGCAGTTTTGTCCGTCGAGACGATCAAAGTCTTGACGCAGACCGAGACTGGATTAGCTACCCAGTCTCTAACACTTGACAACACTCCGAACATAAGTTTAGAGGTAATGGCCCTTCCAGCCAAGAGCTGGAAGAAGTTCGTAAAGAACTTGCGCAATGATGAGATCGATCGGATCTGCGTCATTGTCGCAACTGACGATGTTGTGGATATTCGTGAACGAATATCCAACTTTTCAAATAGAAGACATTGGGAACGAACCCGTTTCCAATGAGAAGACCAAAGTTCAGCGCTTTGAGGCGCAGAGCTGGGAGTCACTTAAGGCGACTTCCCCGTACTACGAGGTACTTTGGGAATACGCTGACGTATTCCCAGAAGAAATACCTTGTGATCTCCCTAAAGATAAGGGAACTAGGCACAAAGTACTGTGTCACGCGGCAATGGCCATTGCCGCGTGACCAAGTCAAAGCGATCGACGAGGTCTTCGAAACTCGTCGTAAGGCGAGACATGTGCGGGAGTCTACCTCCACCGCACTCCAGACCCACCTTTTGCGAAAAGAAATCCACTGGTGGGTGGAGAATCGTTCATGCTTTCAGTAAGCTGAACGCAGCCACGGTACCGGCGCAGACGTCGATACCGCGGAAAGATGTCATCATAGATGGCATGAGCGGGAGCACCGTTTTCAGTGCTCTCGATTTAAGAGATGGTTTCTACCAAGTCCTTCTGCGTGAGAAGGATATCCCTCTCACGGCAGTAAGCACCCCAAGCGGTATGCTTTGGGAGTGGCTTGTGATGCCGCAGGGGCTTCGAAATGCCCCTGCCGCCTTTAATAGATAGATGCGTCACGCATCTATTGCGCCCGGTGCGAGAGTTCGCACCGAGCTACTTCGACGACGTGTTCATCCACAGTAAGGCTAAACATGATAAAGCTGATGTAGATGTTAGAGCTTGTGCGTAAGCACAAGCGCTATGCAAATTTAAAGAAGTGCACCTTTGGTGCACCTAAGATATCCGTTCTTGGCTGCTTTGTCGATAAGAACGGGGTGCGCCCTAATCCGGAAATGATCAGGGCGATCGTTGAATAGCCTACGCAAAACAATGTCAAGGAACTTCGAAAGTTCCTTGGACTGGCGACATACTGGCACAAATATTCGTGGAATTATGCCGGTCTTATTCGACCACTTTCTCAATCACTTAAGAAAGACATCGAATGGCACTGGGATACCCAGTGCCAAGCCGCATTTGATGCAGTCAAGCGTAGCTTGACTGAAGCGCCTGTCTTGGCAATGGCCGATAACGAGCGACCGTTTCTCGTCGTTTGCGACGCGAGCGATTTCGCAATCAGCTGAGCCTTGATGCAGCGCGATCACGATGATCGTGATCGCGTAATCTTTTACCACTCGCGTTAGTTGCGCCCAGCCAAGCGCAACTATCCAGTTCATGACAAGGAACTCCTTGCCATTAAGTATGCACTGGCAAAGTTTCGGATCTATCTCTTAGGAGATATACAGTTTGTGGTTTACACGGACCATGTGTCGTTACGCACGGCTGTGAATTCACCACACATTTCCCAAAGAATGGCACGTTGGCTGTCAATCTTTGCTGAATACAACTTCACGGTTAAGTATAAACCGGGAAAGTTGAACGTGATAGCGGATGCGCTATCCCGACGCCCCAATTACGAGACGAAACCGTCCGTAATCGAGGCAACCGGTGCAAACGCAATACGTTGCACTGCTCTGTCGTCGTCACTTGTGCGACAAGTACGTCAAGCGTACGAAACCGACGAGGAAACTCGCCTGCTGATCGATTACCTAAGTGCTCAATCTGATCGGAAGCGCAAGGAACTTCCACAGTTCCTTCGCGCATGCGTGCATCGTTATCAATTGCACGATGGTCTGTTGCTTTATAGCACAGACCAAGATGATGTTAGACGCATCGTCGTTCCAAACGACGATGACCTCAAACATCAAATTTTGTTTGAGTACCATGATGCACCGATTTCGAGGCATCAAGGTCGAGAGAAGACGTATGCTTCTCTCGCACGCGATTTCTACTGGCGTAACCAGTGTAAATGGGTACGCAAGTACGTACGCGCTTGCGAGATATGCCAGCGCGTCAAGCCTGCGTACTCTGCGCAAGCTCCCCTCCAATCTCTGCCGGTTCCGACAGAGTGTTGGAAGTCCATTTCCATGGACTTCATCTTTGGTCTTCCGGCTGATCACAGTCGGAAGACAGGAATTGTGGTCTTTGTGGACCGCTTCAGCAAGATGGTTCATCTTGCTGCAGTGTCAGCGAATGTCACCGCTGCGCAAACGGCGCGGATATTCGTTGACACGGTATTCCGTTTACACGGAATGCCGGAAAACATAGTCTCGGATCGTGATCCAAGATTCACAGGACGTTTCTGGCAAGAAACGTTCTCGTTATTAGGCACGCAGTTGAAATGTCAACTGCGGATCATCCGGAAACGGATGGGCAAACTGAACGCGTTAACCGCGTTCTCGGAGACATGCTGCGTTCATACGCGCATGCCTTCGAGCAGTGGAGTGATTATTTGCCACTCACTGAGTTTGCAATAAACAACTCGGTGCATGCTTCTACTAAGCATACACCGTTCTACGTGAATGCCTTAAGGCATCCACGAACCCCAGCTTTACTTGGCGGTACGCCAAATCTAAGTGGGGGAGGGACCCGCTCAAATTTTGAGCGAGTCGGTGCGCAAGTTGCAGCTGCAACTTGCGAAGAGATTGACGAGTCTTATACTGTTGATTAGAAACTCAAGCAGCTTCAGATACTGAAGCTGCTTACGCAGAATATGTGTCTGTAGCAATGGTTGCAGACAATGAAGACAGCTCATCTACTGCTAATAAAGCAGGAGATGAATTCGTATTACAGCGCCAAGCTGTAATACGCTATGTGAAAGATGCACTTGCTTCTGCTTTTGATAAGCAGAAGCAGAATGCAGACAGAAGTGGAAGGAAAAACACAAATTCCTCTCAAAAAGGTGAATTAGTTTTGTTATCTACAGCTAATTTGCCTACACATGCAATCAGCAACTTCCCTACACGGAAGTTGTTCCCTAAGTTCATTGGACCTTTCAAGGTCCAAAGCGTAAAGGGGAAATGCCTATACCTTAGACATTCCGCGGCCATGCGCCTCCACCCAACGTTTTACGTTGGGAGACTGAAACCATACCGATCGTCTACGTCTTCGGACGAGACGCATCGCCACGGCGAATGCCGTGCTTCTTCAAGTCTCCCAAGAGAGACTTGTAATCGGTCTCCAACCGATTGTGAGAAGTCTGGAGAGTTTCCATCCCCGACTTTAGTCGATCAATCTCGACCAGCAGAAGATCATTCTTCTGCTGCATCACGAGATGCGCGTTCAGAATGTCGCGAATCT
>MIQA02001156.1:0-10625 GCA_001887855.2 Sclerospora graminicola | reverse complement strand
ATTGTGGTGTAGTTGCTCTTAGAAATTCCTTCTGACATGCGAACACCCATGGGAGGCTCAGATGACTGACTGTCAAAGGGGGAACTCCATCCATCTATGCCTTGATCCGAGCCAGCATCCAGCCGGCTAAATCGGTCGCTCCCTTTACCTTGGTCGTGACGACTTGGATTAGTCATGTTCGTAAAGCTCACCTTGTGTACCCGTCAGCACTGGCGGTTGTGCTCTCTTGATGGACCCTACGGTGAAAATTTAAAAGTCTGTCGAAAAGGGAAACGAGGGTTAGGACTAGGGTTGCTCCTGGGCGGAAAACTTCACGGGAGAGCAGCATTGGCAATATACTTGAATTTTGTATACCGCGACGGCTGGACCGAGAATAATGGATCGGCCAGCTAAACAAAAGATAACAAAGGGGTAAATCCAGTCTTGCGTGTATTAGGGAATCCAAATAACACTCCACAATCTTCCACAGTAGGTCAAAACGTTCCCACACTTCCAATAGACATAAACCGTGTTCAAAAAACGGGTGACTTGAATTGAATATATGAGACGCGGCGACTCCCGGTCAGGAGATTTCTGGTGGGTTACTTTAACCTTCCCCGGGCAAACCAATAGCAGCAGGAGGGGGCCTTGTTAGCCCTCTGCTGTGAACCAATGAAAGCGACTTGCGTCTTAGAAAGCGAAACGTATACTGATCTTTATCCCTGTCCAATACTACCTTTTGTGTAACCTACCCCAAAAGACCGGCTGGATAATTATGTGCGTTACCTGAAATAGCCCAGTCAGCTCCACCTGGATGCCTTTTGTGTACCGCACACCAACCATCTGGATACGCGTTTGTGTACTGTACACCAAATATCCAGCTACCATCCGGCTACTATCCAGCTACCATCTAGCTACCATCCAGCTACCATCCGGCTACCATCAGGCTACCATCCAGCTACCATTCGGCTACCATCCGGTTATAGCAATCGCGAGATTGAATGGTTTGTTTGTTAGAATAAAACATGAGGAAAGTCCGGACTCCAAATAGACGCGGCGCTGGTTAATGGCCAGCAGGAAGAGGGCGCAGGTCTTCTTTTTAGGGAAAGTGGAGCAGAAATATACCGCCTTTTTAAAGGTAAGGCTGAAATGGTGTGGTAAGAGCGCACCGGGATATTGGTGACAATAACCGCATATGTAAACCCCACTGGGAGCAAGACCAAATAGGCATAATCCGAACCTTAGGGCCCCTAGATATTAAATATATAGTTGCATAAGCTTGAATTTTTTGTTATATGATTTACTTAAATATAATGATTTATCAAAAAAAGATGTCTTAGATATTGCTCGTTTATTTGTAAGAAAATGGAGCAAATATAGATTTTATACCTGCTTCGTTTTCCGCTAGCTTTTTAGTATATTCTTTACCAAGCGCTCTTACGGCAAATATCCATAAAATAACTATCGCAAAAAATATAGCCGCGAGAAACGGAGTCGCTTCTGCAAAAGTATATGAGGGCATCAAGATAAATAAAGTAGAAACCGGCTACCATTCGGCTACCATCCGGCTACCATCCAGCTCAACTCGGATGCTCCTTCGTGTACCGTACACCAAATATCCGGCTCGACCTGGATAGCCATCCATCTAGACATCCTGTTCACTGACGTCGACTCTTCTTTAGTGGCCAAACATCCACCTTCAGCGTCCCATCCCTCTTCTACAGGGCCCTGGCCTCCCTCAGGATCCTTCACACGCACATCCTTTCGACGATCCGCCCCTTGGTCATCCACCATCGACGGCTATCCAGCCCACCTGATCCTGATGGCCCACTTCTGGCTACCCTGATTACAAGTCCTTGATCACGCCCATCCGGCTCGATTCCATGCCTTGCACCGTCCTGCCGCTTGTGAATACATCCGGCAGCTGCCATCCTGCATCCACGCCTTTGGCCGGCATTTTCTGCCAATCAGAATGCATCCTCGGCCAGATGTATCTCACACCTGGCCGTTAATTAATTCACTCGTCGCTTCTCCACAGCCGCATCTGAGTCTTGTCGCAGCCGCACAACGGTTGGAGCACGATCTCACCTGGCACAAGTCTTTTCAATCCCTTTCACCCATGCCCCGATTTGGTAAGTCCTCTGCAAAAATTTGTGACGATCTCAATTAAGCTGGTCTTCAAGCTGACCTGAAGATCATCCGCCTGTGCTGACCGTCTCTTGATATATTTCCAGTTCTGCAAGTCGACGAAGATAACATCTGTCGAGATACTCTGGTCGACGATGACTTGCCTTCCAGCAGGGTGGAAATCGCGGGGCCGCCGGATTTATCCCGCATTCCTGACCAGATGTTATCGCCGACTGACATCGATACGGCGCTTCGCATTCATGGTAAGGTCTGCGATGACCGGGACCGATTAAGGGGCACTATTACCTCCCTAAAGGCTGATCTTCGATCCTGTCAGGCCGACTCCGAAGCGATGCGCAACTCTCTGTGCGATGCTGGATCGCACTGATCCCCGAATTTCCGTATAAAGGCGTAGCCGGCAGAAGGCAGCGGATGAAGTAACCCGTCTTCGGATCATTGTAGGCCAGCTCACGGACACCCTACAACAGTCCGCTTCGCCATCTGCCCCCACCTCCGAAGTGGCAGAGCTGGGAAAACGAATAGATGTGCTGACGGCCCAAGTGGATAGCCAGGAACACATCCAGGTGGATTTGGTCCAAGCACTCGCCTTAGCCGACCGCCGAGCTGACGAAGCTATCGCCAGGAAATCCTCCTTGGAATTGAGTGATCTTCGACGGCAGGTGGCTGACCTCGAGGACCAGATCGCCAGCCTGACTAAAGAGACCGTCTCCGTATGCTGGCGGACGTCGTCGAACCTCTCCGGGCTGCTAACCAAGAATTAGTCCACCGCTCGAAACTTCAGCGTCAGTGATTCGCCCACTTCTATATCGTTGTTCTGTTGCTTATAGTTTGCATAGCCATGTTGCTTCGTAGTCCAACAACTAGAACAGCTAAAAGAACAATCCACCGTAATTTCCCAAACATTTCAAGAGTTGTTGCATCTTCGTAGCCGGTATCCCAAAAACTAGACGCCACGCGGGGTAACTAGGACCACCTGCAAGCATCCCATGCTCAAGCTCTCCGCCATATTTCTTCTATTGACCAGCAGCTGCAGAAGGTAACTTCCAGGCAGCAAAGGCTGCGATCTTAGCATTACCAAGTTCGGAGACAATATCATGACGCTTGTGACGAGTTGGCCCGGGCTGACCATGCCTACGCCACCCTGCTGGATAAGGAGGATCGGTTCAGGTCGCTTCTACGCGAACTGCAAGACCGGCTCGAAGAGACTCGTATCCAGACTGCCCCCATTGTACAGGCTCCTTCGTGCGTGCGAGAGGCCATCATGCTGTCTTGAGTATGGTAGATCAATGGAAAGCCTCCCCGCCGAAACTGTCCCAGTCATCTGACTCGGCAGGACCGAAACCGGGTAAGCGTCTAGCCAGCTCCGATGCATCCAAGGCCAGTTCCGATCCGTCTTCGGTCAGCCCCAAACGGGGAAAGAGGGGAGATTCTTCCCTCCTGCACCAATGCTATTTGGTCGATTCGGCCAGTTATCTGGAACTTGAATCAGACAGCAATTCCGATTCACCCGCATTTAAGGCAGTCGAAGCATCCCCACTCACTCCCACGGCGCAACCTGGCTCAACAGCTGCCTCGTCATCCGTCTCGGGTGCTGCCTCGCCATCGGGCTCTGGAGCTGACTCGCCATCCGGCTCTGTAGTTCACTCGTCATCCGGCTCCAAAGGTGCCTCGCCATCTGGTTCGGTTGCTGGCTCAGATCCGTCATCCAGTGAGGTCGAGTACGATGATGACGAAGACGAGGACTATCTCAACCAGCATGTGTGTACCGCATTGTTCCGCTCTCGCGCGGACACAAGACGTTGCCTCTTGAATTGCAGTGATCTTGCGGACTCTTAACCGCCTCCCGATGAGGTCATTGATTTACAGAGCCTACCACCGGCTGGTTTTGGCTCCGGGGAGTACGAACCTACTCATCCGTCTTTGCCTCCCAACGCTAGCATCACTTCGACCTTCCATGGTACCTCCATTTCCGAGAAAACTAACAATTCCCCAAATTGTAGGAGGAAGACCGAGACGGAGAACGGGAAAACAGAAGATGAAGAAAGGGGGAAGGGGGGAGAAAAGGAAGAGGAAAAGGAGGACGACATTGAGGACGACATCCCAGATCAGTGGTTGCCCTTCAACCTGGAAGAATTCAGAGAATCCTCCTTTAAGCACTCAGCCAAAACTCGGTCACAAGCTCCGGCAGGATCCCGTCTCAGAAACCGACCCGTTCAACCTGCAGCCGGGCACAGATCCGGCGGAGCCCTTCCGCTCCTGCGCTGCCCCTTCCCATGCTTCCAATTCTGTGGCGAAAGCCACCATCGCCGCCCTAGTCATGTGGTCGTCTGGCCGAGCAGCATTGGAGTTGGACAGCACTGATGTTGGAAGGCCGGCTGCCTGTTTGGGCGGACGGAGCAGCACATCATTGGCCGAAATAGTTGGCCCGCTCAGCATATCATTGGCTGATATTGTTGGCCATGTCAACATTTCTCCTTACCGATCATGCTCATTCCTATTGCGGTAATCCACCTCCCATAGCTCATATAAAACAGCAGCATTAACCGCGAAATCCTCAATGAAACGACTGTAATAGTTCAACCTGCCCAAAAGGATTACATGGATTTCAATGACCGCGGGAAAAGCAGATTACTCAAAGACTCCAGATCTGTCGGATTAGCTTCCAATCCAGCAATCGAAACCTGGTGACCCAAATATGTCACCTTAGGTTTTCCCCAGAGATTTTCACCACACTAATCGAAAGACTCCCCTTTTTTCACGTAATCGTCAACTTTTCCTCTTTTTCACATAGTAAATCCCAAGTAGTTGCCTTCACAAGAATGTCATCAATGTAGGACCGCCGCCCCAAAACTGAAGGGTTTGGTCGGGTTCCGGGTCACCTTCGGTGAACACGTCACCGACCAGAGCAGGATCTTGATCCGCCTTGATCTTGAAGTGTCCATACAACGCGTTTTTTACCAGCCGTTGGTAAATCTGCGGAGCATTCTTTAGGCCGAACGGCATCCGGTTCCACTCGAACAACCCAAAGGGCGTCACAAACGCAGAGATTTCCCGTTCACGATCGGTCATAGAGACCACCCAGAATCCACTGGCCATGTCCAATGAGCAATACCACAATACTTTATCCAAATCCTCCAGCAGGTCGTTTATCAACGGCATCTCGGGTAAACCATCAGCTTAGTCAGCCGGTAGTCAATACATAGCCTTATATCCACCCCATTCTACTTGATAATGATTACAATGAGCGAAGCCCATGGCGAGGTGGACGGCTGAATTATCTTGGTGGCCAGCAAACCCCTGATAAGCTCCGACAGCTTTTCCCGATACTGGGGGGCGACCCTCCGGCACCTTTGTGCTACCGGCTTGGCGTTACACACATCGATGTCGCATACCGCCCCATGGGCGGCCGGAGGCTGTGCATTTCCTGGGTCGATCAGCAGATGTTTCCTTTTCCATATGATATCCTTCAGCCTGCTGATCTCCTCCGGGGTGTTCCCATCTGGGTCTCCGACTTGTAAATCCGCGATTGTAACTGCTGGTGGACAGGGAGATACCTCAGGTAACACCGCCATCTGATCCTCCATGCCTTCGACGTATAGATCGCCCCCTTCATGAATGCAGACTGGTCAGCTACGGCTAATTCCGAATCCGGATCAGGTGGATCAGCCGATCCACCCGACTAATTATGAATCCAAGTTAGCCGGAAAATATCAATCCACCTCCGGCTAATTCCGAACCCCGGTCAGCCGGATCAGTCAATCCACCTCCGGCTAATTCCGAATCCCGGTCAGCCGGATCAGTCAATCCTCCTCCGGAAAATTCCGAATCCAGGTCAGTCGGATTAATCGATCCAGCATCATCCTGCTCATCGGGCCAGCCGGCATCGAGGGTGACCGCACTTGTGACTCCGACTTATCTCCTCTCCTGATCCAGCCGTTCGTCCATTTTCGACGGAGTGGACAAAACCAGCTTAGCGACTGGAGCAGAATCTCGGCCAGCATATTCAGCCGTATCCGGCGTTGGCTGACTCCGCGTCAATATTCTCGAAGGAGTCCGGTACTCTGCTTTAGCCATCATTGGAGTCCGGTCCTCCTCCATCAATTCCTCTTCGCTGACCAATCGGTAGTTGCCTGAAAGGCCAGGTTTTGGCACTCGATATAGCGTCTTGAGCCAGTAGTGACATAACCTGTTCGGCGGAGCACTTTGTCCTAGGCCAGCCACATTTCAATGATCACGTCTTCATGCAAGGTGAGGGGCCGTTCTGAGATGTTGGTCACACTTATGTAATTGAGGTGACCTTCCCATTTGGCGAACGAGGGCACCCAACACTCACCCCTAGTCAGCCATAACTTACGCCGTCTGCCGTTTGGTCGCTCCGTAACTTCCACCGTCCCTTCCACTGGCACCATTACAAACTAACCTAACTTGAGGAACTGCACGTGGGCGCCATATAGAGGCCGCCGACCAGCCAGCTGGATCTGCACCTCGTCAGGCAACGTCAATGTCCCATGAGATAAATCCAGTCGTATGCCGGCTGGGACCATAAAATTCATCCCCAGAATTGCATCCTGCCTGGCTAGCTTACCGACCCAGGCGGTAAAGTAGTACACCAAAGACCCAGACAACGTAATCTTTACACTTGTTCTTCCTTGGGTCATGTACGAACTTTTTCCAATACCGATACACACTTGCCGCTTCATCTCATTTAATTCACATCCCACCTAACGAGCAAAGGTGGTGTCAACGATGGAACTTCTGCGCCGGAGTCAAAAAGCATGGTGGCCTTCCGGTTATTAAGTTTACCATCTGCCTTGGCTTGCTTGAACCATTTGTCCGGCGAATGGTATTTCAATAACCTCGCGATTCACCGGGTAATAAATTCAATTCCATAACCATTTCTGACCGAGAATATTCTTTTTTTTTCGTATACTGCTCACCAGGAAAGGGTCAGCCCTGGTGCCCGGGGACCGGATGACGTAATCTTCAAACTTATATGTATTGCGGTTACGCTTTACTTTTCTACTTGATTATCCTCCTTACCGGTATATGCATCGATACTTACACTAGACCGCTCGTCTCAAACCAGTTTCCAACCTGGCGAGCGATCTAGTTTAACATCTTTTTCACCTCTGGTGGCAACTTTTCAGCATGCTTGGTCGGGACATACCACTTCTTCATCTGGTTGTAAAACTCCTCGATGGGGCAAAGTCCAGCCTCGTGCACTTCTCCGCAAGTCTTGCAGGTGAACAAGCAGTGTTCCGCTGGATGTCATTTTCTTTCGCACTTCTTGCAGGACAGACGCTTCCTGCAGCTTCGGTCGTCGTGTTTGATGGACCCACAGTGGGTACATTTCCGTTTGGGGTAATCCTGGTCAGTTCGAGCCGGAAAATCCTTCTGCTGGCCTGACCCAGATGGCAGCCTGGGTTGCTACTGGCTTCCACCGTAAATATATACCGGTACTACTCCTTTTCGGATTCGCCTCCAGACCGCTGATACTCCTTTTCCGAACTAGTCGCATGCGGACGGCTCAGGCCGTCCGCGTGGTTTCGGCCGGCTTTCTTGATCCGGGTTGAAACGTGACTTGTACCTGCCGGCTCCAACTGCTTCCTTGGGGCCTCGCGCTTTCGCTCTTTGATAAGTCCGCAGCGTGAGCTCCAACTCCGTAGTATTCTTCAGTCGCAGCAGCGCCAGATGGTCCGCCAGGTTCCGGTCATCCAACGTACTGATGAAATGGCCCACATGTTTTCAGGCAGCTTCCGACCGGCTGCCATCTTCTTTGACCGGTATGTTCGCCTTATTCCTGTGATATTCACACGATGGAGCTATTTCAGAGGGGTCTCATCTGCCCGCTTCTTGGTGTGAAAGTGCGGCGCGCCACCGACATTCCCGATCCACAGTATTGCTCCCCAAAAGCTTCAACTAGCTCCATCCAATCATATCGGACTTATCGGCTGAGCTGCTCGATCCAGGTTTTTGCTGGACCCGTTATCAAGTCTCCAAAAATCAGGCACTTTTCATAGTCGGGCGTACGGTCTCTGAGGAATGCTTCCTTTGTCTTGCTCAGCCATCCTCGGGCTTGGTCATCATCCAGGTCCCGTCCAATTAAATCCTTCAACTCGGACGCGGCTGACATCCGCACCCTGGTAATCGCCCCTGAGTCCGAATCGAACGCTTGGGCTGAGGCCACATTGGCTCGGCGAGCCATCCCCAGATCCGGGTCATCGGGATCATAGTGGTACCTGGATGACATGACCGATTCCATATCCACGTCGCTGAGAGACAGCTTCCTATACACTGGTCGTCCAGGTCGGCGACTTGGCGGGATGGCACGGGGCTAACTTTGATTGGACTACACTGACTCCATGTCTTCATCGATCGGCTCCCTTGCATAATACTGGGCTAGCTCGGGTACCCGACTCAAACGATTAGCCTGCTGGTCCGGTGATCCCGGAGTACCGCGGCTGGCACTATCCCGACGTTGTTCCTCCAAGTATCATTCCATGATCGCCGAAAACATGCTCTGAGGGTGATCCGGCACTTGGGGCTAGCTTGAGGATCCACTTGAAGGGTGACTTGGGGGCAGCTGGGCTGCCGGCTCGGGATTCCTTCTTAATCCGCACATCCACGTCTTCGTCTTTTGGATCTGGATCCGCCGTCGCCGCCCGGGTCTGGACGCTATGCTGACCGGCTTTCTTCCGCTTGGGCGTATCTGGATCTTCATATTCTCCAAACATCGTGGCCATTGCCCCACGCGCTGCCCCCCTTGGGCCAAGCGTCATGCGAGTAATGCCTTTAGATGAGTCCGTCGAATCCACTTCTGAAGGGGCAGACTCGTACTGTGAAGAACCTACATGAATTACGGCCGGTCTGCCTGCTGCCGGTGGTGGAGGTGGGGTCGCTTCAGCTGTTGACGCTATCTTCTGCGATGGAGCGAGCAGCACACTAACCGTACCAAGCGGTCGTGGAGCGCGCTGGATGCCTCCTTCAGCCTATACGCCTTTAAGTAGAACAACTGGTTCGGGTTGAAAGCGGCGGTGTTGATGCCGACTTGCTTGAGCTGATCGAACAGTCCTCTAATGAGGGACACATGGCTGCCTGAGAGAGAATGGGGGGAGACGGGACCTCTGAATCCACCAAGGATTTTTGGTCGAGTTATCTTCAGGATCCCATCCGTCCGTAAAAAGTGCCCCAGCTTGCGAAGGTAGTGGGCACGCTCCAGGTCGGTGTCCGTAACCTTCTGTGATAGGTCTTCCAGTTTTCCTCTTCTTCTTCAAAACATGGTCCATCCTTGCGAGTTGGATAATCCGGCTCTTGCCAATCCAGCTATTTTAGGGGTACGTGACCTGAATAGTGACTTAATCCTGATCCAGCCAGCTTCCCACTGGTCGTGTCCAGCCTTCGATTCTTCTTTCCTTTTTTTCTTCGTTGATAATCACCATATGCATTTGCTTGTTCGGATCATGGTCGAAACCAAAATCCGATCCGGCTCCAGCCGGAGCATAGTGGCCGACACTATAGTGACTAGTACCGTAATCCGGACCAGCTCCGGTAGGAGCCTCCAGGGGGTAACTTCTTCTTTAATGTCGACTTTGTACTCCCCAATCCGAGTCGACCATCGCATCCTTTCATCTTCAGCAGCATTGGGAGCGATATGTCTTCCCACAATGCATCCGGCACAACGTCTTCAACAAATTTGATAGGTTTAGGTCTTTTGTACATTAGGGACTCGCGGTGATATCCAGGGTCAGCAATAGATCCGGTCACGCACACCATTGTGGTGTAGTTGCTCTTAGAAATTCCTTCTGACATGCGAACACCCATGGGAGGCTCAGATGACTGACTGTCAAAGGGGGAACTCCATCCATCTATGCCTTGATCCGAGCCAGCATCCAGCCGGCTAAATCGGTCGCTCCCTTTACCTTGGTCGTGACGACTTGGATTAGTCATGTTCGTAAAGCTCACCTTGTGTACCCGTCAGCACTGGCGGTTGTGCTCTCTTGATGGACCCTACGGTGAAAATTTAAAAGTCTGTCGAAAAGGGAAACGAGGGTTAGGACTAGGGTTGCTCCTGGGCGGAAAACTTCACGGGAGAGCAGCATTGGCAATATACTTGAATTTTGTATACCGCGACGGCTGGACCGAGAATAATCGATCGGCCAGCTATACCAAAGATAACAAAGGGTTAAATCCAGTCTTGTGTGTATTAGGGAATCCAAATAACACTCCACAATCTTCCACAGTAGGTCAAAACGTTCCCACACTTCCAATAGACATAAACCGTGTTCAAAACACGGGTGACTTGAATTGAATATATGAGACGCGGCGACTCCCGGTCAGGAGATTTCTGGTGGGTTACTTTAACCTTCCCCGGGCAAAGCAATAGCAGCAGGAGGGGGCCTTGTTAGCCCTCTGCTGTGAACCAATGAAAGCGACTTGCGTCTTAGAAAGCGAAACGTATTCTGATTTTTTATCCCAATATTCAATACAACCTTTTGTGT